>JAJHSJ010001903.1:0-53456 GCA_021015155.1 Magnolia officinalis | reverse complement strand
AATAGAAAGAGCACTAAAGTACCTTTCAGATGACAAAAAATGAGCCCAATTTGACATCAAACGAGGGAGTTATGAGCGTCTCCGTTAGATCGAGCGATTTGGAAAGATTAACAATCCAAATTGCAAAGTGACGATCGAAGAGTTCCAACGTGCTTTTAGTATATCAAACGGTCTCGAAATTGCCAATTCCGGTCCCATCTGGAAGCTTGTCAACTTACCATTCCAATGACTAGAAAATAGTCTAAATTCGCCCACTGAAGAGAGAGTTATGAAGGCTACTATTCGACAAGGAGATGAAAGAAAAATCAGGACCGACGACTGCGATACCACTTACGGATGACAAAATGATCTCGGAAAACGACGTTTCCAGTCAGGAATGAAAGAGCACTAAAGTATCTTTCAGATGACCAAAAATTGATCCAATCCGACATCAAACGAGGGAGTTATTAGCGTCTCTGTTGGATCACACGATTTAGAAAGATTAACAATCCAAATTACTAAATGACGATTGAAGAGTTCCAACGTGCTTTTGGATATCGAACGGTCTCGAAATTAGCCAATTCCGGTCCCATTTAGAAGCTTGTCAAGTTACCATTCCAATGAGCTCAAAACAATCTAAATTCGACCACTGAAGAGAGACAGTTAGAAGAAGGTTTCTATTCGACAAGGAGATGAAGGAAAAATTCATGACCGACGACTGCGATCCCACTTACGGATGCCCAAATGGTCTCAGAATACGATGATTCCAGTCATGAATGAAAGAGCACTGAAGTACCTTTCAGATGACCAAAAATGAGCCCAATCCGACATCAAACGAGGGAGTTATGAGCGTCTCTGTTGGATCGCGCAATTTGGAAAGATTAACATTCTAAATTGCAAACTGACCAACGAAGAGTTCCAACGTGCTTTTAGGATATCGAACGGTCTCAAAATTAGCCAATTCCGGTCCCATTTGGAGGCATGTCAAATTACCATTCCAATGAGCTGAAAAGAGTCTAAATTCGACCGCTGAAGAGGGAGTTACGAAGGTTACTATTCGACAAGGAGTTGAAGGAAAAATTCAGGACCGACGAACGCGATCCCACTTACGGGTGCCGAAATGGTCTCGGAAAACGATGATTCCAGTCAGGAATGAAAGAGCACTAAAGTACCTTTCAGATGACCAAAAATCAACCAAGTCCGACATCAAACGAGGGAGTTATGAGCGTCTCCGTTGGATCACGCGATTTAGAAAGATTAACAATCCAAATTACATAATGACGATCGAAGAGTTCCAACGCGCTTTCGGGATATCCAATGGTCTCAGAATTAGACATTTTGGTCCCATTTGGAAGCTTGTCAACTTACCATTCCAATGAGCTGAAAATAGTCTAAATTCGACCACTTAAGAGAGAGTTATGAAGGTTACAATTCAACAAGGAGATGAAGGAAAAATTAAGGTCCAACGATTGCGATACCACTTACGGATGCCCAAATGATCTCAAAATAAGATGAATCCAGTCAGGAATGAAAGAGCACTAAAGAACCTCTAAGACGACCAAAAATTGACCCAATCCGACTTCAAACGAAGGAGTTATGAGCGACGCCATTGGATCGCGCGATTTGGAAAGATTAACAATCCAAATTGCAAACTGATGATTGACGAGTTCCAACGTGCTTTTAGGATATCGATCGGTCTCAAAATTACCCAATTTCAGTCCCATTTGGAAGGTTGTCAAATTACCATTCCAATGAGCTGAAAATAGTCTAAATTCCACCACTGAGAGAGAGAGAGAGAGAGAGAGAGAGAGAGAGAGAGTACAAAGGTTACTATTCGACAAGGAGATGATGGAAAAATTCAGGACCGACGACTACGATCCCACTTAGGGTTGCCTAAATGGTCTCAGAATATGATGATTCCAGTCGGAATAGAAGAGCACTAAAGTACCTTTCAGATGACAAAAAATGAGCCCAATTTGACATCAAACGAGGGAGTTATGAGCGTCTCCGTTAGATCGAGCGATTTGGAAAGATTAACAATCCAAATTGCAAAGTGACGATCGAAGAGTTCCAACGTGCTTTTAGTATATCAAACGGTCTCGAAATTTGCCAATTCCGGTCCCATGGAAGCTTGTCAACTTACCATTCCAATGACCAGAAAATAGTCTAAATTCGCCCACTGAAGAGAGAGTTATGAAGGTTACTATTCGACAAGGAGATGAAAGAAAAATTCAGGACCGACGACTGCGATCCCACTTACGGATGACGAAATGATCTCGGAAAACGACGTTTCCAGTCAGGAAATGAAAGAGCACTAAAGTATCTTTCAGATGACCAAAAATTGATCCAATCCGACATCAAACGAGGGAGTTATGAGCGTCTCTGTTGGATCACACGATTTAGAAAGATTAACAATCCAAATTACTAAATGACGATTGAAGAGTTCCAACGTGCTTTTTGGATATCGAACGGTCTCGAAATTAGCCAATTCCGGTCCCATTTAGAAGCTTGTCAAGTTACCATTCCAATGAGCTCAAAACAATCTAAATTCGACCACTGAGGAGAGACAGTTAAGAAGGTTTCTATTCGACAAGGAGATGAAGGAAAAATTCATGACCGACGACTGCGATCCCACTTACGGATGCCCAAATGGTCTCAGAATACGATGGTTCCAGTCATGAATGAAAGAGCACCGAAGTACCTTTCAGATGACCAAAAATGAGCCCAATCCGACATCAAACGAGGGAGTTATGAGCGTCTCTGTTGGATCACGCAATTTGGAAAGATTAACATTCTAAATTGCAAACTGACCAACGAAGAGTTCCAACGTGCTTTTAGGATATCGAACGGTCTCAAACTTAGCCAATTCCGGTCCCATTTGGAGGCATGTCAAATTACCATTCCAATGAGCTGAAAAGAGTCTAAATTCGACCGCTGAAGAAGGAGTTACGAAGGTTACTATTCGACAAGGAGTTGAAGGAAAAATTCAGGACCGACGAACGCGATCCCACTTACGGGTGCCGAAATGTCTCGGAAAATGATGATTCCAGTCAGGAATGAAAGAGCACTAAAGTACCTTTCAGATGACCAAAAATCAACCAAGTCCGACATCAAACGAGGGAGTTATGAGCGTCTTCGTTAGATCACGCGATTTAGAAAGATTAACAATCCAAATTACATAATGACGATCGAAGAGTTCCAACGCGCTTTCGGGATATCCAATGGTCTCAGAATTAGACAATTTTGGTCCCATTTGGAAGCTTGTCAACTTACCATTCCAATGAGCTGAAAATAGTCTAAATTTGACCACTTGAGAGAGAGTTATGAAGGTTACAATTCAACAAGGAGATGAAGGAAAAATTAAGGTCCAACGATTGCGATACCACTTACGGATGCCCAAATGATCTCAAAATAAGATGAATCCAGTCAGGAATGAAAGAGCACTAAAGAACCTCTAAGACGACCAAAAATTGACCCAATCCGACTTCAAACGAAGGAGTTATGAGCGACGCCATTGGATCGCGCGATTTGGAAAGATTAACAATCCAAATTGCAAACTGATGATTGACGAGTTCCAACGTGCTTTTAGGATATCGATCGGTCTCAAAATTACCCAATTTCAGTCCCATTTGGAAGGTTGTCAAATTACCATTCCAATGAGCTGAAAATAGTCTAAATTCACCACTGAGAGAGAGAGAGAGAGAGAGAGAGTTACAAAGGTTACTATTCGACAAGGAGATGATGGAAAAATTCAGGACCGACGACTACGATCCCACTTAGGGTTGCCTAAATGGTCTCAGAATATGATGATTCCAGTCCGGAATAGAAGAGCACTAAAGTACCTTCAGATGACAAAAATGAGCCCAATTGACATCAAACGAGGGAGTTATGAGCGTCTCCGTTAGATCGAGCGATTTGGAAAGATTAACAATCCAAATTGCAAAGTGACGATCGAAGAGTTCCAACGTGCTTTTAGTATATCAAACGGTCTCGAAATTTGCCAATTCCGGTCCCATCTGGAAGCTTGTCAACTTACCATTCCAATGACCAGAAAATAGTCTAAATTCGCCCACTGAAGAGAGAGTTATGAAGGTTACTATTCGACAAGGAGATGAAAAGAAAAATTCAGGACCGACGACTGCGATCCCACTTACGGATGACGAAATGATCTCGGAAAATGACGTTTCCAGTCAGGAATGAAAGAGCACTAAAGTATCTTTTAGATGACCAAAAATTGATCCAATCCGACATCAAACGAGAGAGTTATGAGCGTCTCTGTTGGATCACACGATTTAGAAAGATTAACAATCCAAATTACTAAATGACGATTGAAGAGTTCCATCATGCTTTTTGGATATCGAACGGTCTCGAAATTAGCCAATTCCGGTCCCATTTAGAAGCTTGTTAAGTTACCATTCCAATGAGCTCAAAACAATCTAAATTCGACCACTGAGGAGAGACAGTTAAGAAGGTTTCTATTCGACAAGGAGATGAAGGAAAAATTCATGACCGACGACTGCGATCCCACTTACGGATGCACAAATGGTCTCAGAATACGATGATTCCAGTCATGAATGAAAGAGCACTGAAGTACCATTCAGATGACCAAAAATGAACCAATCCGACATCAAACGAGGGAGTTGCGGGAGTCTGAGCGTCCGTTAGATCACGCGATTTAGAAAGATTAACAATCCCAATTAAATAATGACGATCGAAGAGTTCCAACGCGCTTTCGGGATATCCAATGGTCTCAGAATTAGACAATTTTGGTCCCATTTGGAAGCTTGTCAACTTACCATTCCAATGAGCTGAAAATAGTCTAAATTCGACCACTGAGAGAGAGTTATGAAGGTTAAAATTCAACAAGGAGATGAAGGAAAAAATTAAGGTCCAACGATTGCGATACCACTTACGGATGCCCAAATGATCTCAAAATAAGATGAATCCAGTCAGGAATGAAAGAGCACTAAAGAACCTCTAAGACGACCAAAAATTGACCCAATCCGACTTCAAACGAAGGAGTTATGAGCGACGCCATTGGATCGCGCGATTTGGAAAGATTAACAATCCAAATTGCAAACTGATGATTGACGAGTTCCAACGTGCTTTTAGGATATCGATCGGTCTCAAAATTACCCAATTTCAGTCCCATTTGGAAGGTTGTCAAATTACCATTCCAATGAGCTGAAAATAGTCTAAATTCCACCACTGAAGAGAGAGAGAGAGAGAGAGTTACAAAGGTTACTATTCGACAAGGAGATGATGGAAAAATTCAGGACCGACGACTACGATCCCACTTAGGGTTGCCTAAATGGTCTCAGAATATGATGATTCCAGTCCGGAATAGAAGAGCACTAAAGTACCTTTCAGATGACAAAAAATGAGCCCAATTTGACATCAAACGAGGGAGTTATGAGCGTCTCCGTTAGATCGAGCGATTTGGAAAGATTAACAATCCAAATTGCAAAGTGACGATCGAAGAGTTCCAACGTGCTTTTAGTATATCAAACGGTCTCGAAATTTGCCAATTCCGGTCCCATCTGGAAGCTTGTCAACTTACCATTCCAATGACCAGAAAATAGTCTAAATTCGCCCACTGAAGAGAGAGTTATGAAGGTTACTATTCGACAAGGAGATGAAAGAAAAATTCAGGACCGACGACTGCGATCCCACTTACGGATGACGAAATGATCTCGGAAAATGACGTTTCCAGTCAGGAATGAAAGAGCACTAAAGTATCTTTCAGATGACCAAAAATTGATCCAATCCGACATCAAACGAGGGAGTTATGAGCGTCTCTGTTGGATCACACGATTTAGAAAGATTAACAATCCAAATTACTAAATGACGATTGAAGAGTTCCAACGTGCTTTTTGGATATCGAACGGTCTCGAAATTAGCCAATTCCGGTCCCATTTAGAAGCTTGTCAAGTTACCATTCCAATGAGCTCAAAACAATCTAAATTTGACCAGTGAAGAGAGACAGTTAAGAAGGTTTCTATTCGACAAGGAGATGAAGGAAAAATTCATGACCGACGACTGCGATCCCACTTACGGATGCCCAAATGGTCTCAGAATACGATGATTCCAGTCATGAATGAAAGAGCACTGAAATACCTTTCAGTTGACCAAAAACGATCCCAATCCGACATCAAACGAGGGAGTTATGAGCGTCTCTGTTGGATTGCGCAATATGGAAAGATTAACATTCTAAATTGCAAACTGACCAACCAAGAGTTCCAACGTGCTTTTAGGATATCGAACGGTGTCAAAATTAGCCAATTCCGGTCCCATTTGGAGGCATGTCAAATTACCATTCCAATGAGCTGAAAAGATTCTAAATTCGACCGCTGGAGAGGGAGTTACGAAGGTTACTATTCGACAAGGAGTTGAAGGAAAAATTCAGGACCGACGAACGCGATCCCACTTACGGGTGCCGAAATGGTCTCGGAAAATGATGATTCCAGTCAGGAATGAAAGAGCACTAAAGTACCTTTCAGATGACCAAAAATCAACCAAGTCCGACATCAAACGAGGGAGTTATGAGCGTCTCCGTTGGATCACGCGATTTAGAAAGATTAACAATCCAAATTACATAATGACGATCGAAGAGTTCCAACGCGCTTTCGGGATATCCAATGGTCTCAGAATTAGACAATTTTGGTCCCATTTGGAAGCTTGTCAACTTACCATTCCAATGAGCTGAAAATAGTCTAAATTCGACCACTTAAGAGAGAGTTATGAAGGTTACAATTCAACAAGGAGATGAAGGAAAAATTAAGGTCCAACGATTGCGATACCACTTACGGATGCCCAAATGATCTCAAAATAAGATGAATCCAGAGGAATGAAAGAGCACTAAAGAACCTCTAAGACGACCAAAAATTGACCCAATCCGACTTCAAACGAAGGAGTTATGAGCGACGCCATTGGATCGCGCGATTTGGAAAGATTAACAATCCAAATTGCAAACTGATGATTGACGAGTTCCAACGTGCTTTAGGATATCGATCGGTCTCAAAATTACCCAATTTCAGTCCCATTTGGAAGGTTGTCAAATTACCATTCCAATGAGCTGAAAATAGTCTAATTCCACGACTGAGAGAGAGAGAGAGAGAGAGAGAGAGAGAGAGAGAGAGAGAGACAAAGGTTACAAAGGTACTATCGACAAGGAGATGATGGAAAAATCAGGACGACGACTACGATCCCACTTAGGGTTGCCTAAATGGTCTCAGAATATGATGATTCCAGTCCGGAATAGAAGAGCACTAAAGTACCTTTCAGATGACAAAAAATGAGCCCAATTTGACATCAAACGAGGGAGTTATGAGCGTCTCCGTTAGATCGAGCGATTTGGAAAGATTAACAATCCAAATTGCAAAGTGACGATCGAAGAGTTCCAACGTGCTTTTAGTATATCAAACGGTCTCGAAATTTGCCAATTCCGGTCCCATCTGGAAGCTTGTCAACTTACCATTCCAATGACCAGAAAATAGTCTAAATTCGCCCACTGAAGAGAGAGTTATGAAGGTTACTATTCGACAAGGAGATGAAAGAAAAATTCAGGACCGACGATGCGATCCCACTTACGGATGACGAAATGATCTCGGAAACGACGTTTCCAGTCAGGAATGAAAGAGCACTAAAGTATCTTTCAGATGACCAAAAATTGATCCAATCCGACATCAAACGAGGGAGTTATGAGCGTCTCTGTTGGATCACACGATTTAGAAAGATTAACAATCCAAATTACTAAATGACGATTGAAGAGTTCCAACGTGCTTTTTGGATATCGAACGGTCTCGAAATTAGCCAATTTCGGTCCCATTTAGAAGCTGAAGCTTGTCAAGTTCATTCCAATGAGCTCAAAACAATCTAAATTCGACCACTGAAGAGAGACAGTTAAGAAGGTTTCTATTCGACAAGGAGATGAAGGAAAAATTCATGACCGACGACTGCGATCCCACTTACGGATGCCCAAATGGTCTCAGAATACGATGATTCCAGTCATGAATGAAAGAGCACTGAAGTACCTTTCAGATGACCAAAAATGAGCCCAATCCGACATCAAACGAGGGAGTTATGAGCGTCTCTGTTGGATCGCGCAATTTGGAAAGATTAACATTCTAAATTGCAAACTGACCAACGAAGAGTTCCAACGTGCTTTTAGGATATCGAACGGTCTCAAAATTAGCCAATTCCGGTCCCATTTGGAGGCATGTCAAATTACCATTCCAATGAGCTGAAAAGAGTCTAAATTCGACCGCTGAAGAGGGAGTTACGAAGGTTACTATTCGACAAGGAGTTGAAGGAAAAATTCAGGACCGACGAACGCGATCCCACTTACGGGTGCCGAAATGGTCTCGGAAAACGATGATTCCAGTCAGGAATGAAAGAGCACTAAAGTACCTTTCAGATGACCAAAAATCAACCAAGTCCGACATCAAACGAGGGAGTTATGAGCGTCTCCGTTGGATCACGCGATTTAGAAAGATTAACAATCCAAATTACATAATGACGATCGAAGAGTTCCAACGCGCTTTCGGGATATCCAATGGTCTCAGAATTAGACAATTTTGGTCCCATTTGGAAGCTTGTCAACTTACCATTCCAATGAGCTGAAAATAGTCTAAATTCGACCACTTAAGAGAGAGTTATGAAGGTTACAATTCAACAAGGAGATGAAGGAAAAATTAAGGTCCAACGATTGCGATACCACTTACGGATGCCCAAATGATCTCAAAATAAGATGAATCCAGTCAGGAATGAAAGAGCACTAAAGAACCTCTAAGACGACCAAAAATTGACCCAATCCGACTTCAAACGAAGGAGTTATGAGCGACGCCATTGGATCGCGCGATTTGGAAAGATTAACAATCCAAATTGCAAACTGATGATTGACGAGTTCCAACGTGCTTTTAGGATATCGATCGGTCTCAAAATTACCCAATTTCAGTCCCATTTGGAAGGTTGTCAAATTACCATTCCAATGAGCTGAAAATAGTCTAAATTCCACCACTGAAGAGAGAGAGAGAGAGAGAGAGAGAGAGAGAGAGTTACAAAGGTTACTATTCGACAAGGAGATGATGGAAAAATTCAGGACCGACGACTACGATCCCACTTAGGGTTGCCTAAATGGTCTCAGAATATGATGATTCCAGTCCGGAATAGAAGAGCACTAAAGTACCTTTCAGATGACAAAAAATGAGCCCAATTGACATCAAACGAGGGAGTTATGAGCGTCTCCGTTAGATCGAGCGATTTGGAAAGATTAACAATCCAAATTGCAAAGTGACGATCGAAGAGTTCCAACGTGCTTTTAGTATATCAAACGGTCTCGAAAATTGCCAATTCCGGTCCCATCTGGAAGCTTGTCAACTTACCATTCCAATGATCAGAAAATAGTCTAAATTCGCCCACTGAAGAGAGAGTTATGAAGGTTACTATTCGACAAGGAGATGAAAGAAAAATTCAGGACCGACGACTGCGATCCCACTTATGGATGAAGAAATGATCTCGGAAAACGACGTTATAGTCAGGAATGAAAGAGCACTAAAGTATCTTTCAGATGACCAAAAATTGATCCAATCCGACATCAAACGAGGGAGTTATGAGCGACGCCATTGGATCGCGCGATTTGGAAAGATTAACAATCCAAATTGCAAACTGATGATTGACGAGTTCCAACGTGCTTTTAGGATATCGATCGGTCTCAAAATTAGCCAATTCGGTCCCATTTAGAAGCTTGTCAAGTTACCATTCCAATGAGCTCAAAACAATCTAAATTCGACCACTGAAGAGAGACAGTTAAGAAGGTTTCTATTCGACAAGGAGATGAAGGAAAAATTCATGACCGACGACTGCGATCCCACTTACGGATGCCCAAATGGTCTCAGAATACGATGATTCCAGTCATGAATGAAAGAGCACTGAAGTACCTTTCAGATGACCAAAAATGAGCCCAATCCGACATCAAAAGGGAGAGGGAGTTATGAGCGTCTCTGTTGGATCGCGCAATTTGGAAAGATTAACATTCTAAATTGCAAACTGACCAACGAAGAGTTCCAACGTGCTTTTAGGATATCGAACGGTCTCAAAATTAGCCAATTCCGGTCCCATTTGGAGGCATGTCAAATTACCATTCCAATGAGCTGAAAAGAGTCTAAATTCGACCGCTGAAGAGGGAGTTACGAAGGTTACTATTCGACAAGGAGTTGAAGGAAAAATTCAGGACCGACGAACGCGATCCCACTTACGGGTGCCGAAATGGTCTCGGAAAATGATGATTCCAGTCAGGAATGAAAGAGCACTAAAGTACCTTTCAGATGACCAAAAATCAACCAAGTCCGACATCAAACGAGGGAGTTATGAGCGTCTCCGTTGGATCACGCGATTTAGAAAGATTAACAATCCAAATTACATAATGACGATCGAAGAGTTCCAACGCGCTTTCGGGATATCCAATGGTCTCAGAATTAGACAATTTTGGTCCCATTTGGAAGCTTGTCAACTTACCATTCCAAATGAGCTGAAAATAGTCTAAATTCGACCACTTAAGAGAGAGTTATGAAGGTTACAATTCAACAAGGAGATGAAGGAAAAATTAAGGTCCAACGATTGCGATACCACTTACGGATGCCCAAATGATCTCAAAATAAGATGAATCCAGTCAGGAATGAAAGAGCACTAAAGAACCTCTAAGACGACCAAAAATTGACCCAATCCGACTTCAAACGAAGGAGTTATGAGCGACGCCATTGGATCGCGCGATTTGGAAAGATTAACAATCCAAATTGCAAACTGATGATTGACGAGTTCCAACGTGCTTTTAGGATATCGATCGGTCTCAAAATTACCCAATTTCAGTCCCATTTGGAAGGTTGTCAAATTACCATTCCAATGAGCTGAAAATAGTCTAAATTCCACCACTGAAGAGAGAGAGAGAGAGAGAGAGAGTTACAAAGGTTACTATTCGACAAGGAGATGATGGAAAAATTCAGGACCGACGACTACGATCCCACTTAGGGTTTCCTAAATGGTCTCAGAATATGATGATTCCAGTCCGGAATAGAAGAGCACTAAAGTACCTTTCAGATGACAAGAAAGAGCCCAATTTGACATCAAACGAGGGAGGGAGTTATGAGCGTCTCCGTTAGATCGAGCGATTTGGAAAGATTAACAATCCAAATTGAAAAGTGACGATCGAAGAGTTCCAACGTGCTTTTAGTATATCAAACGGTCTCGAAATTTGCCAATTCCGGTCCCATCTGGAAGCTTGTCAACTTACCATTCCAATGACCAGAAAATAGTCTAAATTCGCCCACTGAAGAGAGAGTTATGAAGGTTACTATTTGACAAGGAGATGAAAGAAAAATTCAGGACCGACGACTGCGATCCCACTTGCGGATGACGAAATGATCTCGAAAACAACGTTTCAGTCAGGAATGAAAGAGCACTAAAGTATCTTTCAGATGACCAAAAATTGATCCAATCCGACATCAAACGAGGGAGTTATGAGCGTCTCTGTTGGATCACACGATTTAGAAAGATTAACAATCCAAATTACTAAATGACGATTGAAGAGTTCCAACGTGCTTTTTGGATATCGAACGGTCTCGAAATTAGCCAATTCCGGTCCCATTTAGAAGCTTGTCAAGTTACCATTCCAATGAGCTCAAAACAATCTAAATTCGACCACTGAAGAGAGACAGTTAAGAAGGTTTCTATTCGACAAGGAGATGAAGGAAAAATTCATGACCGACGACTGCGATCCCACTTACGGATGCCCAAATGGTCTCAGAATACGATGATTCCAGTCATGAATGAAAGAGCACTGAAGTACCTTCAGATGACCAAAAATGAGCCCAATCCGACATCAAACGAGGGAGTTATGAGCGTCTCTGTTGGATCGCGCAATTTGGAAAGATTAACATTCTAAATTGCAAACTGACCAACGAAGAGTTCCAACGTGCTTTTAGGATATCGAACGGTCTCAAAATTAGCCAATTCCGGTCCCATTTGGAGGCATGTCAAATTACCATTCCAATGAGCTGAAAAGAGTCTATATTCGACCGCTGAAGAGGGAGTTACGAAGGTTACTATTCGACAAGGAGTTGAAGGAAAAATTCAGGACCGACGAACGCGATCCCACTTACGGGTGCCGAAATGGTCTCGGAAAACGATGATTCCAGTCAAGAATGAAAGAGCACTAAAGTACCTTTCAGATGACCAAAAATCAACCAAGTCCGACATCAAACGAGGGAGTTATGAGCGTCTCCGTTGGATCACGCGATTTAGAAAGATTAACAATCCAAATTACATAATGACGATCGAAGAGTTCCAACGCGCTTTGGGATATCCAATGGTCTCAAAATTAGCCAATTCCGGTCCCATTTAGAGGCATGTCAAATTACCATTCCAATGAGCTGAAAATAGTCTAAATTCGACCACTTAAGAGAGAGTTATGAAGGTTACAATTCAACAAGGAGATGAAGGAAAAATTAAGGTCCAACGATTGCGATACCACTTACGGATGCCCAAATGATCTCAAAATAAGATGAATCCAGTCAGGAATGAAAGAGCACTAAAGAACCTCTAAGACGACCAAAAATTGACCCAATCCGACTTCAAACGAAGGAGTTATGAGCGACGCCATTGGATCGCGCGATTTGGAAAGATTAACAATCCAAATTGCAAACTGATGATTGACGAGTTCCAACGTGCTTTAGGATATCGATCGGTCTCAAAATTACCCAATTTCAGTCCCATTTGGAAGGTTGTCAAATTACCATTCCAATGAGCTGAAAATAGTCTAAATTCCACCACTGAAGAGAGAGAGAGAGAGAGAGAGAGAGAGAGAGAGAGAGTTACAAAGGTTACTATTCGACAAGGAGATGATGGAAAAATTCAGGACCGACGACTACGATCCCACTTAGGGTTTCCTAAATGGTCTCAGAATATGATGATTCCAGTCCGGAATAGAAGAGCACTAAAGTACCTTTCAGATGACAAAAAAGAGCCCAATTTGACATCAAACGAGGGAGTTATGAGCGTCTCTGTTAGATCGAGCGATTTGGAAAGATTAACAATTCAAATTGCAAAGTGACGATCGAAGAGTTCCAACGTGCTTTTAGTATATCAAACGATCTTGAAATTTGCCAATTCCGGTCCCATTTGGAAGCTTGTCAACTTACCATTCCAATGACTAGAAAATAGTCTAAATTCGCCCACTGAAGAGAGAGTTATGAAGGTTACTATTCGACAAGGAGATGAAAGAAAAATTCAGGACCGACAGCTGCAATCCCACTTACGGATGACGAAATGATCTCGAAAAACAACGATTTCCAGTCAGGAAGGAAAGAGCACTAAAGTATCTTTCAGATGACCAAAAATTGATCCAATCCGACATCAAACGAGGGAGTTATGAGCGTCTCTGTTGGATCACACGATTTAGAAAGATTAACAATCCAAATTACTAAATGACGATTGAAGAGTTCCAACGTGCTTTTTGGATATCGAACGGTCTCGAAATTAGCCAATTCCGGTCCCATTTAGAAGCTTGTCAAGTTACCATTCCAATGAGCTCAAAACAATCTAAATTGACCACTGAAGAGAGACAGTTAAGAAGGTTTCTATTCGACAAGGAGATGAAGGAAAAATTCATGACCGACGACTGCGATCCCACTTACGGATGCCCAAATGGTCTCAGAATACGATGATTCCAGTCATGAATGAAAGAGCACTGAAGTACCTTCAGATGACCAAAAACGAGCCCAATCCGACATCAAACGAGGGAGTTATGAGCGTCTCTGTTGGATCGCTCAATTTGGAAAGATTAACATTCTAAATTGCAAACTGACCAACGAAGAGTTCCAACGTGCTTTTAGGATACGAACGGTCTCAAAATTAGCCAATTCCGGTCCCATTTGGAGGCATGTCAAATTACCATTCCAATGAGCTGAAAAGAGTCTAAATTCGACCGCTGAAGAGGGAGTTACGAAGGTTACTATTCGACAAGGAGTTGAAGGAAAAATTCAGGACCGACGAACGCGATCCCACTTACTGGTGCCGAAATGGTCTCGGAAAACGATGATTCCAGTCAGAATGAAAGAGCACTAAAGTACCTTTCAGATGACCAAAAATCAACCAAGTCCGACATCAAACGAGGGAGTTATGAGCGTCTCCGTTGGATCACGCGATTTAGAAAGATTAACAATCCAAATTACATAATGACGATCGAAGAGTTCCAACGCGCTTTGGGATATCCAATGGTCTCAAATTAGACAATTTTGGTCCCATTTGGAAGCTTGTCAACTTACCATTCAATGAGCTGAAAATAGTCTAAATTCGACCACTTAAGAGAGAGTTATGAAGGTTACAATTCAACAAGGAGATGAAGGAAAAATTAAGGTCCAACGATTGCGATACCACTTACGGATGCCCAAATGATCTCAAAATAAGATGAATCCAGTCAGGAATGAAAGAGCACTAAAGAACCTCTAAGACGACCAAAAATTGACCCAATCCGACTTCAAACAAACGAAGGAGTTATGAGCGACGCCATTGGATCGCGCGATTTGGAAAGATTAACAATCCAAATTGCAAACTGATGATTGACGAGTTCCAACGTGCTTTAGGATATCGATCGGTCTCAAAATTACCCAATTTCAGTCCCATTTGGAAGGTTGTCAAATTACCATTCCAATGAGCTGAAAATAGTCTAAATTCCACCACTGAAGAGAGAGAGAGAGAGAGAGAGAGAGAGAGAGAGAGAGAGAGAGAGAGTTACAAAGGTTACTATTCGACAAGGAGATGATGGAAAAATTCAGGACCGACGACTACGATCCCACTTAGGGTTGCCTAAATGGTCTCAGAATATGATGATTCCAGTCAGGAATAGAAGAGCACTAAAGTACCTTTCAGATGACAAAAAACGAGCCCAATTTGACATCAAACGAGGGAGTTATGAGCGTCTCCGTTAGATCGAGCGATTTGGAAAGATTAACAATTCAAATTGCAAAGTGACGATCGAAGAGTTCCAACGTGCTTTTAGTATATCAAACGATCTTGAAATTTGCCAATTCCGGTCCCATTTGGAAGCTTGTCAACTTACCATTCCAATGACTAGAAAATAGTCTAAATTCGCCCACTGAAGAGAGAGTTATGAAGGTTACTATTCGACAAGGAGATGAAAGAAAAATTCAGGACCGACGACTGCGATCCCACTTACGGATGACGAAATGATCTCGAAAAACAACGTTTTCAGTCAGGAATGAAAGAGCACTAAAGTATCTTTCAGATGACCAAAAATTGATCCAATCCGACATCAACGAGGGAGTTATGAGCGTCTCTATTGGATCACACGATTTAGAAAGATTAACAATCCAAATTACTAATTGACGATTGAAGAGTTCCAACGTTCTTTTTGGATATCGAACGGTCTCGAAATTAGCCAATTCCGGTCCCATTTAGAAGCTTGTCAAGTTACCATTCCAATGAGCTCAAAACAATCTAAATTTGACCACTGAAGAGAGACAGTAAGAAGGTTTCTATTCGACAAGGAGATGAAGGAAAAATTCATGACCGACGACTGCGATCCCACTTACGGATGCCCAAATGGTCTCAGAATACGATGATTCCAGTCATGAATGAAAGAGCACTGAAGTACCTTCAGATGACCAAAAACGAACCCAATCTGACATCAAACGAGGGAGTTATGAGCGTCTCTGTTGGATCGCTCAATTTGGAAAGATTAACATTCTAAATTGCAAACTGACCAACGAAGAGTTCCAACGTGCTTTTAGGATAACGAACGGTCTCAAAATTAGCCAATTCCGGTCCCATTTGGAGGCATGTCAAATTACCAGTCCAATGAGCTGAAAAGAGTCTATATTCGACCGCTGAAGAGGGAGTTACGAAGGTTACTATTCGACAAGGAGTTGATGGAAAAATTCAGGACCGACGAACGCGATCCCACTTACTGGTGCCGAAATGGTCTCGGAAAACGATGATTCCAGTCAAGAATGAAAGAGCACTAAAGTACCTTTCAGATGACCAAAAATCAACCAAGTCTGACATCAAACGAGGGAGTTATGAGCGTCTCCGTTGGATCACGCGATTTAGAAAGATTAACTATCCAAATTACATAATGACGATCGAAGAGTTCCAACGCGCTTTTGGATATCCAATGGTCTCAAAATTAGACAATTTTGGTCCCATTTGGAAGCTTGTCAACTTACCATTCAAATGAGCTGAAAATAGTCTAAATTCGACCACTTAAGAGAGAGTTATGAAGGTTACAATTCAACAAGGAGATGAAGGAAAAATTAAGGTCCAACCATTGCGATACCACTTACGGATGCCCAAATGATCTCAAAATAAGATGAATCCAGTCAGGAATGAAAGAGCACTAAAGAACCTCTAAGACGACCAAAAATTGACCCAATCCGACTTCAAACAAAGGAGTTATGAGCGACGCCATTGGATCGCACGATTTGGAAAGATTAACAATCCAAATTGCAAACTGATGATAGACAAGTTCCAACGTGCTTTAAGGATATCGATCGGTCTCAAAATTACTCAATTTCAGTCCCATTTGGAAGGTTGTCAAATTACCATTCCAATGAGCTGAAAATAGTCTAAATTCCACCACTGAAGAGAGAGAGAGAGAGAGAGAGAGAGAGAGAGAGAGAGAGTTACAAAGGTTACTATTCGACAAGGAGATGATGGAAAAATTCAGGACCGACGACTACGATCCCACTTAGGGTTTCCTAAATGGTCTCAGAATATGATGATTCCAGTCCGGAATAGAAGAGCACTAAAGTACCTTTCAGATGACAAGAAAGAGCCCAATTTGACATCAAACGAGGGAGTTATGAGCGTCTCCGTTAGATCGAGCGATTTGGAAAGATTAACAATCCAAATTGCAAAGTGATGATCGAAGAGTTCCAACGTGCTTTAGTATATCAAACGGTCTCGAAATTTGCCAATTCCGGTCCCATTGGAAGCTTGTCAACTTACCATTCCAATGACCAGAAAATAGTCTAAATTCGCCCACTGAAGAGAGAGTAATGATGGTTACTGTTCGACAAGGAGATGAAAGAAAAATGGACCGACGACTGCGATCCCACTTGCGGATGACGAAATGATCTCGAAAAACAACGTTTTCAGTCAGGAATGAAAGAGCACTAAAGTATCTTTCAGATGACCAAAAATTGATCCAATCCGACATCAAACGAGGGAGTTATGAGCGTCTCTATGGATCACACGATTTAGAAAGATTAACAATCCAAATTACTAATTGACGATTGAAGAGTTCCAACGTTCTTTTTGGATATCGAACGGTCTCGAAATTAGCCAATTCCGGTCCCATTTAGAAGCTTGTCAAGTTACCATTCCAATGAGCTCAAAACAATCTAAATTTGACCACTGAAGAGAGACAGTTAAGAAGGTTTCTATTCGACAAGGAGATGAAGGAAAAATTCATGACCGACGACTGCGATCCCACTTACGGATGCCCAAATGGTCTCAGAATACGATGATTCCAGTCATGAATGAAAGAGCACTGAAGTACCTTCAGATGACCAAAAACGAACCCAATCTGACATCAAACGAGGGAGTTATGAGCGTCTCTGTTGGATCGCTCAATTTGGAAAGATTAACATTCTAAATTGCAAACTGACCAACGAAGAGTTCCAACGTGCTTTTAGGATAACGAACGGTCTCAAAATTAGCCAATTCCGGTCCCATTTGGAGGCATGTCAAATTACCAGTCCAATGAGCTGAAAAGAGTCTATATTCGACCGCTGAAGAGGGAGTTACGAAGGTTACTATTCGACAAGGAGTTGATGGAAAAATTCAGGACCGACGAACGCGATCCCACTTACTGGTGCCGAAATGGTCTCGGAAAACGATGATTCCAGTCAAGAATGAAAGAGCACTAAAGTACCTTTCAGATGACCAAAAATCAACCAAGTCTGACATCAAACGAGGGAGTTATGAGCGTCTCCGTTGGATCACGCGATTTAGAAAGATTAACTATCCAAATTACATAATGACGATCGAAGAGTTCCAACGCGCTTTTGGGATATCCAATGGTCTCAAAATTAGACAATTTTGGTCCCATTTGGAAGCTTGTCAACTTACCATTCAAATGAGCTGAAAATAGTCTAAATTCGACCACTTAAGAGAGAGTTATGAAGGTTACAATTCAACAAGGAGATGAAGGAAAAATTAAGGTCCAACCATTGCGATACCACTTACGGATGCCCAAATGATCTCAAAATAAGATGAATCCAGTCAGGAATGAAAGAGCACTAAAGAACCTCTAAGACGACCAAAAATTGACCCAATCCGACTTCAAACGAAGGAGTTATGAGCGACGCCATTGGATCGCACGATTTGGAAAGATTAACAATCCAAATTGCAAACTGATGATAGACAAGTTCCAACGTGCTTTAAGGATATCGATCGGTCTCAAAATTACTCAATTTCAGTCCCATTTGGAAGGTTGTCAAATTACCATTCCAATGAGCTGAAAATAGTCTAAATTCCACCACTGAGAGAGAGAGAGAGAGAGAGAGAGAGAGAGAGAGAGTTACAAAGGTTACTATTCAACCAGGAGATGATGGAAAAATTCAAGACGGACGACTACGATCCCACTTAGGGTTGCCTAAATGGTCTCAGAATATGATGATTCCAGTCCGGAATAGAAGAGCACTAAAGTACCTTTCAGATGATAGAAAAAGAGCCCAATTTGACATCAAACGAGGGAGTTATGAGCGTCTCCGTTAGATCGAGCGATTTGGAAAGATTAACAATCCAAATTGCAAACTGATGATTGACGAGTTCCAACGTGCTTTTAGGATATCAAACGGTCTCGAAATTTGCCAATTCCGGTCCCATTTGGAAGCTTGTCAACTTACCATTCCAATGACCAGAAAATAGTCTAAATTCGCCCACTGAAGAGAGAGTAATGATGGTTACTGTTCGACAAGGAGATGAAAGAAAAATTCAGGACCGACGACTGCGATCCCACTTGCGGATGACGAAATGATCTCGAAAAACAACGTTTTCAGTCAGGAATGAAAGAGCACTAAAGTATCTTTCAGATGACCAAAAATTGATCCAATCCGACATCAAACGAGGGAGTTATGAGCGTCTCTATTGGATCACACGATTTAGAAAGATTAACAATCCAAATTACTAATTGACGATTGAAGAGTTCCAACGTTCTTTTTGGATATCGAACGGTCTCGAAATTAGCCAATTCCGGTCCCATTTAGAAGCTTGTCAAGTTACCATTCCAATGAGCTCAAAACAATCTAAATTTGACCACTGAAGAGAGACAGTTAAGAAGGTTTCTATTCGACAAGGAGATGAAGGAAAAATTCATGACCGACGACTGCGATCCCACTTACGGATGCCCAAATGGTCTCAGAATACGATGATTCCAGTCATGAATGAAAGAGCACTGAAGTACCTTCAGATGACCAAAAACGAACCCAATCTGACATCAAACGAGGGAGTTATGAGCGTCTCTGTTGGATCGCTCAATTTGGAAAGATTAACATTCTAAATTGCAAACTGACCAACGAAGAGTTCCAACGTGCTTTTAGGATAACGAACGGTCTCAAAATTAGCCAATTCCGGTCCCATTTGGAGGCATGTCAAATTACCAGTCCAATGAGCTGAAAAGAGTCTATATTCGACCGCTGAAGAGGGAGTTACGAAGGTTACTATTCGACAAGGAGTTGATGGAAAAATTCAGGACCGACGAACGCGATCCCACTTACTGGTGCCGAAATGGTCTCGGAAAACGATGATTCCAGTCAAGAATGAAAGAGCACTAAAGTACCTTTCAGATGACCAAAAATCAACCAAGTCTGACATCAAACGAGGGAGTTATGAGCGTCTCCGTTGGATCACGCGATTTAGAAAGATTAACTATCCAAATTACATAATGACGATCGAAGAGTTCCAACGCGCTTTTGGGATATCCAATGGTCTCAAAATTAGACAATTTTGGTCCCATTTGGAAGCTTGTCAACTTACCATTCAAATGAGCTGAAAATAGTCTAAATTCGACCACTTAAGAGAGAGTTATGAAGGTTACAATTCAACAAGGAGATGAAGGAAAAATTAAGGTCCAACCATTGCGATACCACTTACGGATGCCCAAATGATCTCAAAATAAGATGAATCCAGTCAGGAATGAAAGAGCACTAAAGAACCTCTAAGACGACCAAAAATTGACCCAATCCGACTTCAAACGAAGGAGTTATGAGCGACGCCATTGGATCGCACGATTTGGAAAGATTAACAATCCAAATTGCAAACTGATGATAGACAAGTTCCAACGTGCTTTAAGGATATCGATCGGTCTCAAAATTACTCAATTTCAGTCCCATTTGGAAGGTTGTCAAATTACCATTCCAATGAGCTGAAAATAGTCTAAATTCCACCACTGAGAGAGAGAGAGAGAGAGAGAGAGAGAGAGAGAGAGAGAGAGAGAGAGAGAGAGAGAGAGAGTTACAAAGGTTACTATTCGACAAGGAGATGATGGAAAAATTCAGGACCGACGACTACGATCCCACTTAGGGTTCCTAAATGGTCTCAGAATATGATGATTCCAGTCCGGAATAGAAGAGCACTAAAGTACCTTTCAGATGACAAAAAAGAGCCCAATTTGACATCAAACGAGGGAGTTATGAGCGTCTCCGTTAGATCGAGCGATTTGGAAAGATTAACAATCCAAATTGCAAAGTGATGATCGAAGAGTTCCAACGTGCTTTTAGTATATCAAACGGTCTCGAAATTTGCCAATTCCGGTCCCATGTGGAAGCTTGTCAACTTACCATTCCAATGACCAGAAAATAGTCTAAATTCGCCCACTGAAGAGAGAGTAATGATGGTTACTGTTCGACAAGGAGATGAAAGAAAAATTCAGGACCGACGACTGCGATCCCACTTGCGGATGACGAAATGATCTCGAAAAACAACGTTTTCAGTCAGGAATGAAAGAGCACTAAAGTATCTTTCAGATGACCAAAAATTGATCCAATCCGACATCAAACGAGGGAGTTATGAGCGTCTCTATTGGATCACACGATTTAGAAAGATTAACAATCCAAATTACTAATTGACGATTGAAGAGTTCCAACGTTCTTTTTGGATATCGAACGGTCTCGAAATTAGCCAATTCCGGTCCCATTTAGAAGCTTGTCAAGTTACCATTCCAATGAGCTCAAAACAATCTAAATTTGACCACTGAAGAGAGACAGTTAAGAAGGTTTCTATTCGACAAGGAGATGAAGGAAAAATTCATGACCGACGACTGCGATCCCACTTACGGATGCCCAAATGGTCTCAGAATACGATGATTCCAGTCATGAATGAAAGAGCACTGAAGTACCTTCAGATGACCAAAAACGAACCCAATCTGACATCAAACGAGGGAGTTATGAGCGTCTCTGTTGGATCGCTCAATTTGGAAAGATTAACATTCTAAATTGCAAACTGACCAACGAAGAGTTCCAACGTGCTTTTAGGATAACGAACGGTCTCAAAATTAGCCAATTCCGGTCCCATTTGGAGGCATGTCAAATTACCAGTCCAATGAGCTGAAAAGAGTCTATATTCGACCGCTGAAGAGGGAGTTACGAAGGTTACTATTCGACAAGGAGTTGATGGAAAAATTCAGGACCGACGAACGCGATCCCACTTACTGGTGCCGAAATGGTCTCGGAAAACGATGATTCCAGTCAAGAATGAAAGAGCACTAAAGTACCTTTCAGATGACCAAAAATCAACCAAGTCTGACATCAAACGAGGGAGTTATGAGCGTCTCCGTTGGATCACGCGATTTAGAAAGATTAACTATCCAAATTACATAATGACGATCGAAGAGTTCCAACGCGCTTTTGGGATATCCAATGGTCTCAAAATTAGACAATTTTGGTCCCATTTGGAAGCTTGTCAACTTACCATTCAAATGAGCTGAAAATAGTCTAAATTCGACCACTTAAGAGAGAGTTATGAAGGTTACAATTCAACAAGGAGATGAAGGAAAAATTAAGGTCCAACCATTGCGATACCACTTACGGATGCCCAAATGATCTCAAAATAAGATGAATCCAGTCAGGAATGAAAGAGCACTAAAGAACCTCTAAGACGACCAAAAATTGACCCAATCCGACTTCAAACGAAGGAGTTATGAGCGACGCCATTGGATCGCACGATTTGGGAAGATTAACAATCCAAATTGCAAACTGATGATAGACAAGTTCCAACGTGCTTTAAGGATATCGATCGGTCTCAAAATTACTCAATTTCAGTCCCATTTGGAAGGTTGTCAAATTACCATTCCAATGAGCTGAAAATAGTCTAAATTCCACCACTGAAGAGAGAGAGAGAGAGAGAGAGAGAGAGAGAGAGAGTTACAAAGGTTACTATTCGACAAGGAGATGATGGAAAAATTCAGGACCGACGACTACGATCCCACTTAGGGTTTCCTAAATGGTCTCAGAATATGATGATTCCAGTCCGGAATAGAAGAGCACTAAAGTACCTTTCAGATGACAAAAAAGAGCCCAATTTGACATCAAACGAGGGAGTTATGAGCGTCTCCGTTAGATCGAGCGATTTGGAAAGATTAACAATCCAAATTGCAAAGTGATGATCGAAGAGTTCCAACGTGCTTTTAGTATATCAAACGGTCTCGAAATTTGCCAATTCCGGTCCCATGTGGAAGCTTGTCAACTTACCATTCCAATGACCAGAAAATAGTCTAAATTCGCCCACTGAAGAGAGAGTATGATGGTTACTGTTCGACAAGGAGATGAAAGAAAAATTCAGGACCGACGACTGCGATCCCACTTGCGGATGACGAAATGATCTCGAAAAACAACGTTTTCAGTCAGGAATGAAAGAGCACTAAAGTATCTTTCAGATGACCAAAAATTGATCCAATCCGACATCAAACGAGGGAGTTATGAGCGTCTCTATTGGATCACACGATTTAGAAAGATTAACAATCCAAATTACTAATTGACGATTGAAGAGTTCCAACGTTCTTTTTGGATATCGAACGGTCTCGAAATTAGCCAATTCCGGTCCCATTTAGAAGCTTGTCAAGTTACCATTCCAATGAGCTCAAAACAATCTAAATTTGACCACTGAAGAGAGACAGTTAAGAAGGTTTCTATTCGACAAGGAGATGAAGGAAAAATTCATGACCGACGACTGCGATCCCACTTACGGATGCCCAAATGGTCTCAGAATACGATGATTCCAGTCATGAATGAAAGAGCACTGAAGTACCTTCAGATGACCAAAAACGAACCCAATCTGACATCAAACGAGGGAGTTATGAGCGTCTCTGTTGGATCGCTCAATTTGGAAAGATTAACATTCTAAATTGCAAACTGACCAACGAAGAGTTCCAACGTGCTTTTAGGATAACGAACGGTCTCAAAATTAGCCAATTCCGGTCCCATTTGGAGGCATGTCAAATTACCAGTCCAATGAGCTAAAAAGAGTCTAATTCGACCGCTGAAGAGGGAGTTACGAAGGTTACTATTCGACAAGGAGTTGATGGAAAAATTCAGGACCGACGAACGCGATCCCACTTACTGGTGCCGAAATGGTCTCGAAAAACGATGATTCAGTCAAGAATGAAAGAGCACTAAAGTACCTTTCAGATGACCAAAAATCAACCAGTCTGACATCAAACGAGGGAGTTATGAGCGTCTTCGTTGGATCACGCGATTTAGAAAGATTAACTATCCAAATTACATAATGACGATCGAAGAGTTCCAACGCGCTTTTGGGATATCAATGGTCTCAAAATTAGACAATTTGGTCCCATTTGGAAGCTTGTCAACTTACCATTCAAATGAGCTGAAAATAGTCTAAATTCGACCATTTAAGAGAGAGTTATGAAGGTTACAATTCAACAAGGAGATGAAGGAAAAATTAAGGTCCAACCATTGCGATACCACTTACGGATGACCAAATGATCTCAAAATAAGATGAATCCAGTCAGGAATGAAAGAGCACTAACGAACCTCTAAGACGACCAAAAATTGACCCAATCCGACTTCAAACGAAGGAGTTATGAACGACGCTATTGGATCACGCGATTTGGAAAGATTAACAATCCAAATTGCAAACTGATGATTGACGAGTTCCAACGTGCTTTTAGGATATCGATCGGTCTCAAAATTACCCAATTTTAGTCCCATTTGGAAGGTTGTCAAATTACCATTCCAATGAGCTGAAAATAGTCTAAATTCCACCACTGAAGAGAGAGAGAGAGAGAGAGAGAGAGAGAGTTACAAAGGTACTATTCGACAAGGAGATGATGGAAAATTCAGGACCGACGACTACGATCCCACTTAGGGTTGCCTAAATGTCTTAGAATATGATGATTCCAGTCCGGAATAGAAGAGCACTAAAGTACCTTTCAGATGACAAAAATGAGCCCAATTTGACATCAAACGAGGGAGTTATGAGCGTCTCCGTTAGATCGAGCGATTTGGAAAGATTAACAATCCAAATTGCAAAGTGATGATCGAAGAGTTCCAACGTGCTTTTAGTATATCAAACGGTCTCGAAATTTGCCAATTCCGGTCCCATCTGGAAGCTTGTCAACTTACCATTCCAATGACCAGAAAATAGTCTAAATTCGCCCACTGAAGAGAGAGTTATGAAGGTTACTATTTGACAAGGAGATGAAAGAAAAATTCAGGACCGACAACTACGACCCCACTTGCGGATGACGAAATGATCTCGGAAAACGACGTTTCCAGTCAGGAATGAAAGAGCACTAAAGTATCTTTCAGATGACCAAAAATTGATCCAATCCGACATCAAACGAGGGAGTTATGAGCGTCCGTTGGATCACACGATTTAGAAAGATTAACAATCCAAATTACTAAATGACGATTGAAGAGTTCCAACGTGCTTTTGGATATCGAACGGTCTCGAAATTAGCCAATTCCGGTCCCATTTAGAAGCTTGTCAAGTTACCATTCCAATGAGCTCAAAACAATCTAAATTCGACCACTGAGGAGAGACAGTTAAGAAGGTTTCTATTCGACAAGGAGATGAAGGAAAAATTCATGACCGACGACTGCGATCCCACTTACGGATGACCAAATGGTCTCAGAATACGATGATTCCAGTCGTGAATGAAAGAGCACTAAAGTACCTTTCAGATGACCAAAAACGAGCCCAATCTGACATCAAACGAGGGAGTTATGAGCGTCTCTGTTGGATCGCGCAATTTGGAAAGATTAACATTCTAAATTACAAACTGACCAACGAAGAGTTCCAACGTGCTTTTAGGATAACGAACGGTCTCAAAATTAGCCAATTCCGGTCCCATTTGGAGGCATGTCAAATTACCATTCCAATGAGCTGAAAAGAGTCTAAATTCGACCGCTGAAGAGGGAGTTATGAAGGTTACTATTCGACAAGGAGTTGATGGAAAAATTCAGGACCGACGAACATGATCCCACTTACGGGTGCCGAAATGGTCTCGGAAAACGATGATTCCAGTCAGGAATGAAAGAGCACTAAAGTACCTTTCAGATGACCAAAAATCAAACAAGTCCGACATCAAACGAGGGAGTTATGAGCGTCTCCGTTGGATCACGCAATTTAGAAAGATTAACTATCCAAATTACATGATGACGATCGAAGTGTTCCAACGCACTTTCGGGATATCCAATGGTCTCAGAATTAGACAATTTTGGTCACATTTGGAAGCTTGTCAACTTACCATTCCAATGAGCTGAAAATAGTCTAAATTCGACCACTTAATAGAGAGTTATGAAGGTTACAATTCAACAAGGAGATGAAGGAAAAATTAAGGTCCAACGATTGCGATACCACTTACGGATGCCCAAATGATCTCAAATAAGATGAATCCAGTCAGGAATGAAAGAGCACTAAAGAAACCTAAGAAGACCAAAAATTGACCCAATCCGACTTCAAACGAAGGAGTTATGAGCGACGCCTTTGGATCGCATGATTTGGAAAGATTAACAATCCAAATTGCAAATGATGATTGACGAGTTCCAACGTGCTTTAGGATATCGATCGGTGTCAAAATTACCCAATTCAGTCCCATTTGGAAGGTTGTCAAATTACCATTCAAATGAGCTGAAAATAGTCTAAATTCCACCACTGAAGAGAGAGAGAGAGAGAGAGAGAGAGAGAGAGAGAGAGAGAGAGTTACAAGGTTACTATTCGACAAGGAGATGATGGAAAAATCAGGACCGACGACTACGATCCCACTTAGGGTTGCCTAAATGGTCTCAGAATATGATGATTCCAGTCCGGAATAGAAGAGCACTAAAGTACCTTTCAGATGACAAAAAATCGCCCAATTTGACATCAAACGAGGGAGTTATGAGCGTCTCCGTTAGATCGAGCGATTTGGAAAGATTAACAATCCAAATTGCAAAGTGACGATCGAAGAGTTCCAACGTGCTTTTAGATATCAAACGGTCTCAAAATTTGCCAATTCCGGTCCCATCTGGAAGCTTGTCAACTTACCATTCCAATGACCAAAAAATAGTCTAAATTCGCCCACTGAAGAGAGAGTAATGAAGGTTACTATTCGACAAGGAGATGAAAGAAAAATTCAGGACCGACGACTGCGATCCCACTTACGGATGACGAAATGATCTCAGAAAATGACGTTTCCAGTCAGGAATGAAAGAGCACTAAAGTATCTTTCAGATGACCAAAAATTGATCCAATCCGACATCAAACGAGGGAGTTATGAGCGTCTCTGTTGGATCACATGATTTAGAAAGATTAACAATCCAAATTACTAAATGACGATTGAAGAGTTCCAACGTGCTTTTAGGATATCGAACGGTCTCGAAATTAGCCAATTCCGGTCCCATTTAGAAGCTTGTCAAGTTACCATTCCAATGAGCTCAAAACAATCTTAATTCGACCACTGAAGAGAGACAGTTAAGAAGGTTTCTATTCGACAAGGAGATGAAGGAAAAATTCATGACCGACGACTGCGATCCCACTTACGGATGCCCAAATGGTCTCAGAATACGATGATTTCAGTCATGAATGAAAGAGCACTAAAGTACCTTTCAGATGACCAAAAATGAGTGTTTCGTCAAGAAAACAAAAGTATTTGATTTGGGGATTATCTTATTCAAACATAACAATGAAATAGTTACAGAAACAATCATCACAATTTATTGATTCTGAATTCATTTACATCCTCAAGGATCCCTTGATTCTAAAATAGTTTACGAAGAATTCATTGCAAGTTATAATTATAACAGTAGAATATAAATTTTTGACAGCATAATAGCGCTGATTTTAATCATCTCCTATGACTTAGGAGGAATAGATTAATCTTCAAGAGAATAGAGATTTCGGCAGCATTTCAGTGTTATTCTGGTCATCTCCTGAAACTTAGGAGGAATACGCCTTTTTGTCGATGATTCTTCCCTTCCTCCTGAACAAAAAGAACTTGAAGATTTGAAGACTTTAGCCATTCCTACAGCATATCAGCCCATTGCTGTTATAGACTGTCTAACAGTCGGTTTGCGCGAGTCCGCGCAAACTATATGCTTTGCGAGCCCAATGCTCCTTTGCGCGAGTCCGCGCAAACTATATGAGCCCAATGCTCATTTGCACCTTCTGTCTTCTGTCTTCTCTTCTTGTCTTTCTTCCACTCTGAAATCTTCAACCCCTTTTGAGAGAAAGAACGGGGTATTTATAGATATCTTACTGGTGTAAATCTCTATTCTGGTCGATGTGGGACAAAATATCATCCAGCCATTTTTATATCTCTGCAAAACACTTTGCGCGGACTCGCGCAAACGACATGCTTTGCGCGGTCTCGCGCAATCTTTCATTCCCGCGCAACCTGTCTTCACTGATCAACCCGCGCAACCCATTTGCTTTGCGCGGTCCAGCGCAATCTATTCACTTTGCGCGGACTCACGCAAAGTCATTTTCAATATGATTTCTTTGATCTTCAAACTGATTTTCTTGATATTTCCTTTCTTCATTTCTTTGCTTATTTTATACCTCAACAAATGCCCCCTTGATCCGTTCTTTATTTTTTCAGAAATTAAAGAAAAGGATCAAAGAATTCATTTTCTAGGGTTTGCTCGACCCCGCGCAAACTTCGGTCGAGTACCGTGCTCGACCACGAATCCTATAAATAGTCCAGCCACTTCGTCATTTTCACGAACTGCTCATACTCTGTTGAAACTCTGCTCTGGCGATTTTCTCCCGCGCAAACCTGTTACTTTGCGCGAACCCGCGCAATCCTTTTCACTTTGCGCGAAGCCCTTTGTCCTTGGAGATTTTCCGCGCAAACCTTTTTGCTTTGCGCAAACTTTTTCACTTTGCGCGAGGTCTTTTGGCTTTGGAGATTTTTTCCTGCGCAAACCTCCTACTTTGCGCGAACCCGTGCAAAGTACTTCATACTTAGCCCATTTTCTTTGAACTGTTTCCAACACTTAGCCATTTTCTTCTTTCCTTTCTACTTTGTCTTTATCTTCCTTCTTGACTTATTATTATGGCTCGTATAAAACAGACAGCTCGTCCTCCTTCCAATCAACCTTCTTCTGATCAACCCCCTGCCAAGCGAACAAAGACCACTTCCAGAAATCCTGCTTATTTTAAAGAACCTGTTCTTCCTACTTTCGACTTTTCTGACCGCATTAGATCTTTGCCTTCCCCCATTCATAGATCCATATCATTAGGAGATATTAAATGTCCTCCGAAGCATGGCAGGGAATACGATTGGGATGAATGGTTAAAGACTACGGCTCATCTTCGTACTGATAGTGAAAGACCACCCCCTTCGTGAAGACACTCCCCCTGCTTCTCGTCCAAAGAAAACTCGCCGGAATAAGGCGAAAGAGTTCGCAGAGAAAATTGAGGAACATAAGAGGAAGAGACTTCAAAACTCATGGGACTCGGTACGAGTTGTTGAAGGTGTTATGAAATTTGACAACCCTCATGCGGAGGGCATGACGGTTATTCCCATCAAAGTATATCGCCATCAGTCCATGCTTGACTGTGAGTCTAAAGACTACATCCATGGCGAGAGGTTGATGTATACTGAATCGTGGGCCTCAAGAGAGCCCCGAATCCTTGAGGGAGTTATACAAACACAGAAGCCGCGACAGAAGATAGGGGAAACTCATCCCATGATCTTCTTAGTTCCTTTCCACAGTCCTCATGATCTCTTTCCTTCTCATTTTTATGAGACAGTTCGACAACGCTTTAGAGATCGAGAACAACTCTGGGGACAGGCAGAATTCCGCATCAGAGGCATGTTAACTGCTCGCCGCTATTACTCTGAATGGGCGGAGGCTATATTGCTGAAGCATACAAGCACTCTTGCAAAGATTGGCCTTTATGATGCCATAGAAGTGACCTCCAAACACTTCTATAGGGAACCCAATATACTGAAAGGCTTCCTTGAATACTGGTCGCCTACAACCAACTCCTTCCATTTACCTTATGGTGAAATGAGCATATCACTTTGGGATCTTCATCGTATAGCCGGTCTTACAATAACAGGCAAATTCTATGATGAATTCATTCCTACAAACAGAGAATTGGCCTTTGTATCTTCTCCAGACCGCAAACCTTCTATCTCTGAAACTACCATAGAGCTGTTCAAAGAGATGGGCAAATTTCCCAGTTTTCACAAAATTCCCCCTCTACAATGGCTGGCACATTTTTCTAGAGGTCTCAGGTATTTATCAAACTGACATTTGACTTATTCTTTATATTCTTGCTATTTAGCCATCCCTGCATATTAACCTCCTCATTTTTCTTTGAAGATTTCGCGATTGCCACTCTAAAGAATTAACGAAGCTTCGAGATACAATAAAAGGAAGACCAGAATATAGCTCCTTCGGAGAACTTGCTGCGTTCTTAGCTTATTGGCTAAGTTTAGTCGTATTGCCCAGCTCTAAATGGGCAGATGTTGTTCGTCCAAGCGTTTTTGTTGTGGCTGGTGCTTTAGCGGAAGGCCATAAATACTCTCTTGCTCCTCCAGTATTATGTTCTATTTATAGAGCCCTTGGAGAGGTAGCTACTCACGTGAAAGATCCTATTCTTGGGGCCTCGTCTGCACATACTTCTTGGCATTACATCACAGGGTGGCTAGGGGTCTATTTCCTTGGACTTTTGAGGCTCCAGAGCAAGCATATACTCATCCTTCTCACCTTCCACTCTGGTTCTTTCAGCAAAGAGCGATGGCAAAAAGAGCGTATGAATGGGTTGCCAATAAAATTCGAGATGACGACCAGATAAACTTCTTTCAATTCCGCCTTTATCGCTACACTGAAGATACAGATATGGTGGACCAAGAAACGCTTACTGCAGCAGAGAGAGCTTTCTTTTTTCTATTCGCTCATGCAGTTTACCTCTTCGGGAAGGAACAGAATTTGGAGAGAACCTTACTACCCCAGTCGCTTTGCTCGTCAATTTGGTTATGATCAACCGTGCCTCAGGACTGCGGGTTGGTTACTAGAAAAATGCGCTGTTATGGAACTGGTCCTCTTAACTGGGCCATGATATGGAAACAACTGCTGAATGGCTGCGTAGGATCTCTTTTCATAATTCCAGGTTGTAATCGCATTGTCCGTACGTCATATAGCTGGATGTGATGGTGGGATCACCAATCATACTTGGTCACTAAATGCTTGCCAGTGGATTCTTCTATTTTTCTTCATCCGCCCAGGCTGAAGGGCAGAAATTTAGAGAGCGGAATCGGCTATGTTCCAGAAAAGAGCCATGCGTCTCATCCTGGAGAAATTTGTAGGAAGATATCATTGGAAGACCCTATCCGTGAAATCAAGCCCATCAACACTTTGGATGGCTGGTTCGCTCATGGAGTTCTGAGGGAATTTGAGAAAACTCGTCGGGATTTCTCAAATCAAGCCGCAAACGATGCTGAAGGTACATCTTCTCCTATTCCTGCAGAGACTGCAGCGGCTCAAGAAGGACCAGCTGTTGGTACTTCCTTATCTCCTCCACAACCCCTTGGTCCTAGTCCATCTTCCCCAATGACTAGATTAAAAATGCATTTGCAAACATCATCACCTATTCTTCCAGAAAGGACTCGCCAAGCATCCGTTTCCCCTACAATCCAAGAGCCAATTCCGGAAAGCAGCCAACCCGTTTCTTACAAAGGGAAGCAAGTTGTTATTGAAGAAGCTGATGAAGAAATTTTAGAAGATGAAAGTTCAGCTTCATCATCAGATACTACTGAATCTTCACAATATGAAGACAGCGAGGATAACGACAGCTGTGAAGATAAAGATGATGACTTTGAAGAAGGCGAAGTTGACATTGATGGAGATGAGGAAACAGCTGCGAAAGAGGTCGAGATGGAATCTTCCCCTGCAACCGTTAAGACTCTTCTCGGTGTAAATGATCCTGCTAAATCTCCTGCAGCTGAAGAAAATGAAGAGGAACCTTTAGATTATGGCGAATATGGGTATTCACCAGGTAAAGGAGATTTAATTTCCACATGCATATCTATCTATATTTTAACAATTTATTATTTTATTCTTATGTCTCCCTTTCATTGCGTCTCCTTTTTTTAGGGCTCAAGTTGCAGAAATAGGTGCTGTCTCTTCAGCGAGTCCTCTTGTGGTATCTTCACCAAGAGCACCTATAGTTCCATTGGTAGTACAAAGAGTAGTGGCTCGTGAAATCATATTCCCACAGAAACTACAGACTTGCCAACTCCGGCTACCAGAGACTCAAGCACAGAAGCTAGAGCACCATCTTTTGCTGATATGGTGGAACTTGGTCTTTCCATGACTCAGAGAGCTTCTGCCTCTGTAGGTCATATCCAGGTGACAGGTACATATTTATGCACTGATTATCTTCATTCACGACTACATATTTCATAATAATATTTTGAATATCTTTCTTCTTTTACTATAGGAACTCATCCTTGCAGTGGTGCGGCCAGTTCTGATTCTGTGGCCACTACTTCTGAATTGTCATCCTTTGCAAAAATCCCTGTTCATAAAATGCTTATGGTGAAACATTCTTTGTTAGCAATAATTCATATCTTCAGAAATCCCGATCAATGGTTGGATTTGGATGTTGCTATAGAGATTTTGGAGAGCTCTGCCAAGATGGCTAGACTCAACATATCTCCTTTGCGTGATTCACTCCTCAAGTTTCGCGATTCAGTAATTTCTCTGGCGTCGGTAGAGAACGTTACAATTGCCCCTGAGATTTTAGAGTACAAGAAGCAGCTGGCTGCATCTCAAGAACAAGCCTCTCTGACAGCTTCATCAATTTCTAAACTTGAACAAGAGCATATGATTCTTCAAGATCAATTAAAGATTCATATTGATGAAAATAAGACTATCCAAGATCGTATTGCAGCCCTGAAGGAAGAAATTTCTCAACTGGAGAGAAGGAATCATGAAAAAGCCTTGATCATTCAAGATGTTGAAGAAAGGATACAGGCGAATGTTCAATCCATTAATATTGAAAAATCCGCGCAACTTCGAAGTAAAGGAATGATTGCTTCTCTGGAGAATAAACTTGCTGGCGTCCCTGATCAAGCGAAACTTATTCTTGAAGAAAAATCTAAACATGATGTAGCCCAGGCACAGTTGAAAGAAGATTTGCGCAGATATTCGGAAGCAGTGGGAATTACAGAAGATCTTTAAAACATGTAATTTTGAACATGTGATTCTTGTTTTCATGTTTTTTGGACATGTTTTTTATGAAAGCATTTTGAGATGTTTATAATAGCATTTTCTCATTGCATGTTAATGACATTTATACTAACATTATCAAATTATATTCGTACTTTATATAATAATTTCATTACATCCTTTAAAATTTCTAAACCTTTTATGCTTTGTTAGTGCGGGATTCTCTATGTGAGTATTTAAATTGGCGGTACTAAGTTTCAATTTAATTAGCCACACACAGTTTAAGCTCATGAGTAGTGGAGCGTGCGCACACACAGTTTAAGTTCATGAGTAGTGGAGCATTTATGGGTCTTATGTGATGGCCACTGTAACTCTCTAGAGTTCACTTTTGGGCTTTTCACTGCCTTGAGCTCACGGCCAAGGTCCATCAGAGGGGCCCATTGACGCTACCGGGCGGTGAACTGTTGGTTTTACGCACAGGGTTGGCCACGGTAACTCTCTAGAGTTCGCAGGGCTCGCAAGGCTACCTTTGGGCACCAAATCTAGGGTCGCCAGTCCATCAATGAGTAGGTTTAAGCCCTTCCTCACGAGTTACTACTGAAATCAAACCCTAGATCTGGAGGGTCTTACGCATGGTTGGCATAAAGCTCGCACTGCGGCCCCTGTTTTCTTCGTCTGCAAGGTCGAGCCCATTCACAGGAGGGCATTTTCATCCGTTCCCCGTGGCGCTGCCGGAAGCTATACAGACGGCATGGGAGTTACGGTGACTAGTCTTCGCGGATTTATGGCCTTTTAGGCTTTGAATCCTTGACTTCGTCAGCTGCCCGCATGGGTGCGCACGATGGTCTTCGCGGGCTTTTTAGGGCCACTGACTCCTCGCCGCTGCCCGAATGGCGATCTTCATAGGTCTTATGTATAGTTGGCCGGCTCTTTTAGAGCTTGATCCTTTGAGAGCATTTTTTTTTTTTTTTTTTTTTTTAGAGCTTTTTGATTTTGCTCAATTTGGCTCTTTTAGGATTTGGCTTGGCTATACTGCCCCTTTAACTGAGATTGGTGTATCCTTGTAAGGCAATAATATCTATGATCATCATCATTGCCAGTATAGTAGTAGTAGATATTTCCACCTGAGATAATATCTTCAAGAAGATCCATGCCTTGTAAAGCAATATATATCAATTTTGTCAGTATCTTCAAGAGAATCTTCAAGATGATATTGATTTTGTCAAACTTGTTTGGCATGATGATGATCATATTTTCGGATTTGATGCTTGATAATTGACGCGCTTGTGAATTTTCTTCACAGCTTCTCTTGTTGACATATGAACATGATCTTATTCATCCTTGCCCCCTTTTGATACAGATTCATTATGCCGATAATATTCTGAATCAAAATCCACATGTCTATCTTTAGGGATAGTATCTTTTGATGAATCGGGCGTTGACAAGTATACTGATATTCTGTCCCTCTTGATTTGTGATTCTATATGCCCCATTGGAGTATACTTCTTTTACTACATATGGACCGTCCCATTTAGGCTCGAACTTGCCCCCTGTTCGGCGAGTGATCACTATAGGTCTTTTCAACATTAACACCATATCCCCTTTTTTGAAAGAGCGGTATTTAACCTGTTTATCAAATGCGGCCGAAATCCTGGCCTGGTATGACTGCAACCGCTGCTGAGCTTCAAGACGTTTCTCATCAAGCAAATCTAACTCTTTCAACCTCATTTTTGCATTTTCATCATCTGTTATAGACTGATGTACTGCTATCCTGAGTGATGCCACCTGCATTTCGATTGGGATAACTGCCTCTATACCATAGATTAATGAATAAGGTGTCGCCCCTGTTGCTGTACGATGAGTAGTTCTGTAGGCCCACAATGCTTCTTGTAACTTTTCATCCCAATCACGCTTGTTACCTGTCACCGTTTTCTTGATTATTTTGATAATCGTTTTGTTAAATGCTTCCGCTAATCCATTGGCCGGAGGATAGTAAGGTGTTGAAAACGAATGCTGGATGCCGAACTTCTGACACAACTTTTCCATGCCTCTATTTTTAAAAGGGGTGCCATTATCAGTGACGATCTTTTTCGGAATACCATGACGGTATATTATAGCATGTCGAATGAAATTGACCACATCTGTCTCTTTAACATTACGCAAGGCAATTGCTTCGGTCCATTTGGAGAAATAGTCTGTTGCTGCCAGAATATACTGTTTTCCTTTAGATGAAGGGGGATTTATAGGACCAATCACATCGAGTCCCCAGGCTGAGAAAGGCCAAGAAGTAACAGATTGATGTAAGTCTTCTGGGGGAACATGTATTACATCTCCGTGTATTTGACATTCATGACACCGCTTTGCATATTCTATCGCATCTTTGAACATAGTAGGCCAATAATAACCCATTCGATGTACTCTATGGCACAAATTTCGGCCGGCTTGATGTGCTCCACATTCACCTGAATGTGCCTCCCGCAGCATTTGGTTTGCTTCTTGCTTGTCTAAGCATCTCAGCAGCATTCCATTGTAAGATTTTCTATACAATACTTCACTGCATATGACAAATTTACCCGATCGCTGCTTAATCTGCTGCCTTTGTGCATTATCTTCTGGCAAGATATTATACTTGAGATAATCAATGAAAGGCTGACGCCAATCATCTATCATTACTTCTAGACAAGATATAGGAAACATTTCAACGGTTTCTTCAATAACCTCTGCAGACGGCAGGAATCTTCTTTCTTCTATAGTTACCTGAAGAGGACTTCGATTTGTGCAGGACAGAGCTGCTGCCAGACCGGCTAAAGCGTCCGCTTTTGCATTCTCAGAGCGTGGTATGTGTTTAATGTCCACATGACAAAACTGTTCAAGCAACTTTTGTGCCTTCCGATAATAGGGCAGAAGTTCTTCTTTCCTTACTTCGAATTCTGTTGTCAACTGATTTACAATCAATTTAGAATCTCCGAAGATATGCAATAATTTTATTTCCATTTGCTGGGCTATTTCCATTCCGATGATAAGAGCTCTGTATTCAGCTTCATTGTTTGTGCATGCGGTGCCCAATGTGAAGGAATATGGCAATAAATCGCCTTGAGGTGTAATGAATATTATTCCTGCCCCCGCTCCCGATATTCGAGCAGCACCATCAAAATACATTTGCCAAAGATTCTGAGATTCAGCCAACATAACCTGTTCATCTGGAAATTCGTCATTGATTTCTTCACTTTCTGCTATAGGATGTGCTGCGAGGAAGTCTGCCATGGCTTGTTTTTGCTTTCGCGGTTTATATGAAATAGTATATTCTGATAGCAATAACATCCACTTGGCTAGTCTTCCCGACAACATTGGCCTGGTCATCAAAAATTTTATCGGATCTGCTCTTGAGATCAGAGTTATATCATGGGAGAGACAATAATGCCTCAACTTTTGTACAGCGAATATCAGCGCCAAACATTCTTTCTCGATCGAAGAATAATTGCATTCTGCCCCCATCAATGTTCGGCTTAGATAATAAAGAGCAGTCTCTTTTCCGGCTTCGTTCACCTGTGCTAACAAAGCACCCAAAGAATTTGTAGCTGCAGATGTATATAAGATAAGTGGCTTACCTTTATTGGAGCTGTTAACACCGGCGGCTGTTTCAATAATTCCTTGATTGAGTCAAATGCATTTTGACAGGCGTGATCCCATACAAATTCTGTATCTTTCTTCATTAACCGAGAAAATGGCTGACACCTTCCTGCGAGATTTGAAATGAAACGGCGAATGTATGCCAATTTTCCTTGTAAGCTTTTTAATTCCTTCAACGTCGTTGGTGGTGGCATATTTTGAATAGCCTTAATTTTTTCTGGATCAATCTCGATCCCTCTGTGTCGTACAACAAAGCCGAGGAACTTGCCAGAAGATACTCCAAATGCACACTTAGCAGGGTTCATTTTTAGTTGCTTCTTTCTGAGACGACGGAAGACTGATGCTAAATGTTCGCGGTGTTCTTGATGATCTCCCGACCTGACCACCAAGTCATCAACATAGCATTCGACATGTTTATGCATCATATCTTGAAAAATGTTTTTCATCGCCCTTTGATATGTTGCCCCAGCATTTTTGAGACCGAAAGGCATAACTTTATAACAATAAATTCCAAGTGGCGTTCTGAAAGCCGTTGCCTCTTCATCTTCGGGTGCCATCCTGATTTGATTATAACCCGCGTATCCGTCCATAAAGGACATAATAGCATACTGAGTAGTGCTATCAATTAATAATTCTGTTATCGGGAGAGGGAAGTCATCTTTTGGACATGCTTCATTCAGATCTCTGAAGTCGATGCATACTCTAATCTGCCCATTCTTCTTTTTCACCGGAACAATGTTTGATATCCACTTAGGATATTTAACTTCTCTGACGAATCCAACCTTTATTAATTTATTTACTTCTTTTTCGATTAATGGAATCAGGTCTGGGTGGAATCGCCTTTGTGCTTGCTTTACTGGTTTCTTTTCTTTGGAAATATTTAATCGATGCATTGCTACAGATGGTTCCAATCCTGGCATTTCTTCATATGTCCAAGCGAAGACGTCTTTATTTTCTCTGAGAAGCTGGCCATATTTCTCAAATTCCTGATCTGAAAGACTGACACTGATAAATGTGTTCCTTGGCTCTTCTGCTGTTCCCAAATTTATTTCTCGCAAGCCATCTATCGTCGGCTGTCCCCCGTCTTCTATTTGTCTTGGAGCGCTTTCAGGACACTTGACTACCTTAGCATCTTGTTCTGACATCTGTTCGGCTGGAGTCATATCTACTGATACCATATTTACTGATGATTCTGCTCCTAATCCTTGGAATTTTCTCCGTTTTTCTTGATTAACTCCGAGAGGGATTTGAATTCCTTTCCCATGATTCAATCCAGTGGGCTTGTCACAATCAAAACCCATATTTCTCATGATTTTCTTGCTTACTGCACTGTATTTTCTCAAATTCTGCGGTGCTAACTCTCCGTGATATATATTGCTTGTGTTTTCATTCTTCACCTCTGCTGCAACGTGGAACTTTATTGCTTCAGGATATTTAGCACTGGCTCTGACTTGAAATGTGCCTGGGGCGGCTGCAAATGGCTTACATCTTTCGATATTGGGTAAGGGCATCGTGTAATTGGACTGTAAGACTTTCAACTGTTCTGTCGACAACAATGTCAACGGCGGTTGTCCCGGTTGTCTCAGGCGCTTTGGTACAAAATAGAACTTTTTCCTTGCTTCTGTAGTCTCAGGAGATTCCGCCCTTTCTTCTCTAGCTTTATTTATTTGGACATCTTTCAAGACTCTCTTTCCATCATCATTTCCCGCTTCTTTAGAGAAACATTTATAATAGCTAGCATCCGCAAAGAAAGACTCAGCTTCTGTATATGGTTTCGCATCAGCCATTACTTTACACTGCATTCCATCCTTATAGTATTTGAAACATTGGTGTAGAGTAGAAGGTACAATATTGTACTGATGTATCCATGGCCTGCCTAAGAGAAGGTTATATGTCGTCACAGCATTTATAACATGACATACAACAGTAGTAATTAGTTCTCCCACTTCCAATATTACTGTAATTTTACCGAGTGCGCGTTGTCCATCTTGATTAAACCCTTGTATCATCATTCCGCTGGGGCGCAAATCTGAACGGCGGTAACCCAATTTAGTGATCATGGAAAGTGGCAAAAGATTCACTGCTGACCCATTGTCTATCATGATTCGTTTTATCTTCTTTTCGCAAATGTACCCTTCTATCATCAATGGCCTATTATGTTCTGTTTCACCAATTAAGTCATCATCAGAGAAAGATATTACTGGTAGACAATCCACATTTTCCTTGCTTCTTTCATTCTTCATTTCTGTCAGTAAAGTTTCTCTCACATCGTGATCAGACAGTGCTTGAATCAAACTCTGTCGAAACTCTTCTGATAACTTGAGCGCATCATAAATACTCAAACGTGTCGATACACCTTTCAAGTGACTAACTACATCGTAAGCCACTTTTGTCGCTGTATCTTCATTTCTACTTCTATCCTTGATGTTCTGTCTTTCAGTCACTTCTTTCCTTATAATTTCTACTTTTTGCTTTACCGGACTTGTTATCTGCTTCCCCGATCGCAACGTAATCATTGTCGCATTTCTTATCGGCCTTCGGTCTCCCTTCTCTCTCATTCCCCGAGTCTTTTCTTGAATTGACAATACATTTACTGTCGTCCTTGTATTCTTTCCTTTGCTTTCGCTGGTTATTATATCTCCTCTATTTATTATTCGCTGTATGATGCACTTTAACGTGTAACAATTTTCTGTCGGATGTCCCACTAAGCGATGATAACGGCAAAAGTTTCTTTCTCGAGTTCTCGTCACATCTTCAGGGCGTTTCGATTCCAGTAATTCCAGGGTACCTGCTTTTAACAATTGTTGCATCATAGGCACCACGTCCTCTTTATCAAACTCAAATCCTTCGTGAGAATCGAGCATTCTGAGCTTTTTTCCACCGTATCTGTCCCTTGATTGATTCCAGTTTTCTCTTCCTTCCGGCCTTTTGTCACTTGAGCCCTTCGCCTCTTGATTTTTCTTATCCCGATCGATGGTGTTAACGGTTGTCCTGCCAGGTATTCTTCTAACAGTTTCATGATGAAATGCTGGCATCTTACGGGTCATTAATTCCAATGCATGGGCTTTGGTAGCCAAATCACGAAAGGTTCCGATATCAGCGCTGGTGAGTCCGAAAGCAATTCCTGTTTCCATAGAGTTCAGATACGATGCCCCAGTGTCTTCCATCTGTCTATGAATTTTTCAACTGGTTCTCCTTCTCGCTGTCGTACTGAAGCTAATTCTCTGATGCTAACATCGCGCTCTGACGAGAAGAAGTTTGACATGAAAGCATCTTGCATTTCTTCCCATGTGAGTATAGATCCTGGTGCTAAATTTGAATACCACCTGAAGCTTTACTTGTCAACGATGATCCAAATAAGCGTAAACAGTATTGAGGTATCGTGGAGAAATTCTCTATGCTGGTGATGAAATGCATCAGGTGTTCTTCTGGTGATCCTTCCCCATTAAATTTCTGGAAATCTGGATGCTTAAAATTGGCTGGAAACGAAACATCCTCTACCTCTCTCGGGTAGGGTGTTCGGTATCTGAAACGACCGGTATTCGCCTGCTCCCTTTCTATTCTGACTGCTTCTTCGACGACTTGTTTTACATCATCCTGTGTTATAGCTCTTGTTGCTGGAACTGATCCTCCCGATCCTATCTCCTGCGGACAAGAGCCTTCTGGTTGGTTCTCTTGTCCATTCATTGCTCCCATCATGGGTGGAGCCACTATCTGGGCTACATTATGTGCCAGAGTTGCCAGAGCTTCTCTGAGGTTCCGGCATTCATCCATTAGCACTCTTTGTGCCTCTGCCATTTGATCAACACGTTCTTCAGTAGATGGCCTATTTCCTTGACCTGTCTCTGCCATATATACTGCGGCCTCTTGACTGTTTGTCGAAGCTGTTTTTTGAGTAAAACGAGAGTATGTTGACGTAACAGGACTTATAAAGAGGGGAGACATTGGAGTCTCGTTTGATTCTTGTGTACTTCCTGTGCTTTTAACCGATCGAGGTGATACAGTTATAGGCGAGCTTGTTTGAGGTGACACAGGCATCGGTGATCCTATCATCAGTGCTTTGCCTTTCTGCGATTCTGTCCATTTGGTCTTTGGAGCGACTAAAGCCGAAAATCGTGCAACGAGAACTGCGAAGCAGCTTGTTCAGGATAAATCGCCGGAGGAGCGAGCTCAGGTTTTCTTCTAGCTATACTACGCGTGATCGGTCCCTCAGTTCTTGGTACAAGTAATTTCGCCTTGCGGTTCTTTAAGGTCTTTGCTTTTGTCTTCTTGGACAGGACCAAAGTCCAATTCTCATCACTTTCTTGTGGTTGAGGTGAGACGGAAATAACTCCCACTGTTACTTGAGTCGCTTTGCGCCTGCTTGTAGTGCTTGCTTTCGTATGCTCAGGAGTTTGGCTCGGCGCATATTCAATTACAAATCCAGTAGCGGTGAATCGGAAGTTCACTTTTCTCGCAACGTTAGCCATTAGCAATGTAGTGTGATTGAATTTGGGTACCTTCAATAACAAAACATTCATGAAATTAGTATATGGAAGACTAAGTAAACTATCTTAGAGATGAAGGGGAGGATGTTCCCACTGAGAGTCGCCATTTTGGCGTCTTCCAGACGCCAAAAACAGTAATGAGAGTCTTGCAACTTTCCCAATGTTAGTGTTAAATAAGATATGAAGTCCCCAGCAGAGTCGCCATTTTGTTTCGTCAAGAAAAAAAAGTATTTAATTGGGTTATCTTATTCAAACATAACAATGAAATAGTTACGGAAACAATCATCACAATTTATTGATTCTGAATTCATTTACATCCTCAAGGTCCCTTGATTCTAAAATAGTTTACAAAGAATTCATTGCAAGTTACAATATAACAATAGAATATAAATTTTGACAGCATAACAGCGCTGATTTTAATCATCTCCTATGACTTAGGAGGAATAGATTAATCTTCAAGAGAATAGAGATTTCGGCAGCATTCAGTGCTATTCTGGTCATCTCCTGAAACTTAGGAGGAATACGCCTTTTCGTCGATGATTCTTCCCTTCCTCCTAACAAAAAGAACTTGAAGATTTGAAGACTTTAGCCATTCCTGCAGCATATCAGCCATTGCTGTTATAGACTGTCCACAGTCGGTTTGCTGAGTCGCGAAAAACTATATGCTCCGCGCAAACTACAGGAGCCCAATACTCCTTTGCGCGAGTCTGCGCAAACTACAGGAGCCCAATGCTCCTTTACGCGAGTCCGCGCAAACTATATGAGCCCAATGCTCATTTGCACCTTCTGTCTTCTGTCTTCTTCTTCGTCTTTCTTCCACTCTGAAATCTTCCAACCCCTTTTGAGAGAAAGAACGGGGTATTTATAGATATCTTCACTGGTGTAAATCTCTATTCTGGTCGATATGGGACAAAATATCATCCAGCCATTTTTATATCTCTGCAAAACACTTTTACGCGGACTCGCGCAAACGACATGCTTTGCGCGGTCTCGCGCAATCTTTCATTCCCGCGCAACCTGTCTTCACTAATCAACCCGCGCAACCCATTTGCTTTGCGCGATCCAGCGCAATCTTTTCACTTTGCGCGGACTCAAGCAAAGTCATCTTCAACATGATTTCTTTAATCCTCAAACTGATTTTCTTGATCTTTCCTTTCTTCATTTCTTTGCTTATTTTATGCCTCAACAATCTTTTTAACGGTTCATCACTATACAGATACAGGCCTAGTCCATACTCTATATACTGCGGCAAGACTCGTCGCCTCACCGTAAATTTAGAGTATGCTCGAGGTCACTACAAAGGGCTCGTCACCAATCAGTGTAGGCCGACAGCTCGAATATAGTGTCCCATACCACCATAACCGGCTCACGAGTCTGGTTGCTCACTGGTCACTACGGGGAGGCACGTGGCCCAGCGTAGGCCGACAGCTCGATCACGGTGTCCCATACCACCATGTCTGGCTTATGAGTCTTAACGGATCGAGGGTACCATGGTTAACGGGATTCCCACTGGTAAGTTTGGTACCCTAGGTTCAATCAGTAGCGACCAAACATGGTGAACATACATAAGACATAACGGGTTACTTGACGTGCCCGGCTAGCTCGAGCGCACAACAGTTGAACGATATGAAGCGCAGAAGCACTTCATGTGGCCAACCACTATCGCCAACCGAAGTACGACTCGGGTTCGTCAAACACATCCTTCATGGCGACATAAATCTCAGCCATGATCTCAAGTCTGGTTAGGTACCGAATGTCTGGACTATGGACATAGTCCCAAACTCAATCAATCTTCATTCATAGCATGTGGTGTAAAGCATAATAAACAAAACAACTCAAGCATGTTAACAAGCATATCATAAAGCATATTATAAAACATATTACAAAGCATCTTATAAAGCATATTATAGATCACTATACAAATAGGGATACAAACACATATATTTCATAAGTGAGTGGTTAGAGTAAACAACCATAAGGAGGGAATCATACATGCCTCTAAGGTAGTTGAGAACCCCATCTCAGCACCTACCTAAGGCACTAACATCTAAGCACTTACTCTCACAAGTATTTTCACAAATACTTAAGAGTACACTATTTCAACATACATGATGTATGTTAGTAAAATATGCATTAGGGCTATTCTTTCGCCAAGTGAGTATTTTATCATATATATCATATTCATACAGCAAATAATCATGACAAACACATCTCCAAAATTTTACGTATACGGTATATTTTCTAGAATACACAATTTCAACATACATAGTGTATATAAGCAAACATGTATTATGGCGATTCCTTTCGCCAAATAAGTATTTTATCCATATACCATATATTCATACAACAAATAATCATGGCAAACACATTTCCAAAATTTGTACGTATACGGTATTTCTACGTATACCTAGAGTATGTAAAAATTCTATATTTTACATCTTAATCGAAACAGGAAACAGAAAGCACTTTGTACATGTGCAATTACATGCAGATCATGAATCTATCATTATCTGACATTGAAAGTGTTGAAAACCGTAACCTATACACCTAAAGTCCTCACCTTACACCTTAGAATTGCAACGAATCAGCTAGGTTCGTTAGGCTTCCGTATTCGGCAGTTTTGTATCCTAAAGAGTGAAACCGGTTAACTATTTCATAACCTATAACCTTCACACCCCAAAACAGATTTAGGGTTAGGGTTTCTTACCTTAAAACGGAGTCGGTATCGCCGGGGGAAAGCGACAAGAAAGGGGTGGTGCAGCCCGTGTGGCGACTGGAAACAGTAGCAGGGAGATTCTCCCACAACTCTCTAGCTTTCTCTCTCTTTTTCTCTCTTCTTACTTAAGGCTTTTCCCAAATTCGTATGGCTATGAGAGAGGGTGCCCTAAGGTCCTTATATAGCCTGAAAACTCTCTAAAATAGACTTAAGTTCAAGGTATACTTATGTTATAGCCAAAACGACATTGTTTCAGCTCAACGGAGGACTTCTGGTGGGCCTCCTTGAGCCAAAAGTTGGACTTAAGCTCACCTATCCTGGATCTAGGTGAAGTTAAGTTTTCGTTCCAGTAGGGTTTTCAGATCACGCATGGCGGACCAGTTTCAGTTCAATGGTCAGCGGACTTTGATCAGAAATTCCAAGTACATGTAAATGTTTATGAAATTTTTCCTGATCCGAGGGTGTATTTGGGTCAGATTCTGACGATCTGGTTGCTTATAAAATGTCCGCAAGTGACACGTGCCAGATCACTATTCAAGATATTTATTTTGTAAAGAAATCTAGGGTTTTCACACTCTCTCGCTCCGGACTCGAACGAACAGCCGTGGAACACTGTCTGGACTTGATTTCCAAGATGGTTGTCAACCCCAGCGAGGCGGTCCTAATTCCTTAACTTCGTATTATTCGGACTCCCGATGTGCGGTCTAGACCTGATACGGAGTTTCAATTTGTTCCCGAGAGCAGTCGGGTAATGAGTTTGATCCTAGACTTTAGGGTAACCTAGCGTCAATGATTCTACAAGTTTTGGGTCTTGCAGATCATATTTAAAGCGATTTCAACAGATTTCATGGCTAATTTAGTTTAGCACTTAGTTAACTTTGTCAAATTTCTAAAGGATTTAATCCTAAGTGATTTTTGGTCGAGGTGGTACTCAAGCCCTTGTACGGAAAATTTCGAGTCGTTACAATGCCCCTTGGCAAAGTACATGCTAGTGAGTAGAATTTGGGGAGTGTTCGTGAAAGGGATCGTCGCACACGTTTCCTTTGTGGTGGCCGACTGATTGAGTGGCAACCAAATAAGAGTCTGCTAGCGTCCCATATGGCAGACGACTTCATCCTACTACATCACATCTTCACATATAACCTCTACCCCAGCCACAGTAATCGCAGCGAGTGTACGCGACTCATGGTAGACTTTTGTACCAAGTGGGGCAGAGGGCGAACTTGTGCATGCCTACATTCGTGTTGCGACAATAGTGAGTACTACACGCTCCACCAGAAGCTCTGATTCACTTCCCTTCGGCCGACTTGTATGCAAGATTGCACTGGAGTTTGGCTACAGTCTAGGGATGGAAAGGCCGGCATCGATTCATCAAATCGATGAGAATACTCTCCATCAGATGGAACTCGGGGCACGACGACGACGAGCCCGACATGAGGAGAGTGAGGATGAGGCGGAGAGCGAAAAAGAAGAGAGTGAGGAAGGGAGTGAAGCTGAAATAGAAGAAGAAGAAGAGGAACCAGAGGCTCAGGATACCGAGGAGAGCTCCCCTACTACACCACCAAAGCAGAATGCGGTTCAGGCTGCGAGGGATGCTCGTATGGTTCGCATTGAGGAGGGTCAAGCCACCCTGCAGCAAGAGATTGGGCAGGTTCGGACCGAGCTTGGTGAGACCCAAGCCAAGCTTGAGGTGACCGAAACCTTCATGAAATGAAATTTTAAGAAGGTGTCTCACACATTGAGGACTATCCTGTGCTGTGTACAGGACAAGGATGCCCCTCCTCCATCGCCTGACTCGGATGCCTAGTCATCCATGCTGTTGTTTGTAGTTTGTTTTGCTTACCGCTTTAGGCGGTTTATGTTTTCATGTTGATGGATGTAGTAGTTAGTAGTATGTTTTTAGTAATTGAAGCTTTTGTTGTAGTAGCTCATATGCATCTCCGGTCATGATTCATGTAACTCTGTATTCCATGTATTATGACAATTTTAGTAATGAAATGCATACAACCTCTATTGCTATGAAGTGTGTGGAATGCTTAAATGATTGTGTATTGTGTTGCTATGCTTTATTCACATGCGTTACACCCTATGTTGTATAGGGCATGCCACGAAAATATACGCAAAGCACGACACACTACTGCTCACTGATACGATAGACCAGGCTCCTTCCTACGGAGATGGTCGTACGGACCCTGGCTTGGGCCCGGATCGTCAGACTAGACCTACGTCACAGCCTTCCACTGGTCTGACAGTTGGACTGCCACCTTTTACACCACCGGTTCGTGAGCAGAACCGGGCATCCTGTTCGACACAGTATGAGCCACAGGCTGCTTCACCTACTGATAGGTTTAAGCAGTTGATGATGATGATGCATCAGCAACAGATGCAACAACAGCATCAGTAGTAGCAGCTTATGACCACTATTGTAGGGGCCTTATCTCAGGGTGGAAGTGCGACTCCACCTTCACCATATACACATCCTGCTAAGACTACAGAGCCTCCTGCTCATGCTGAGGATGTGCCTCCACCCACACCTGCTGCATACCCTATGGGAGACTTGGGTACTCGCAGTCTTCTCGAGCGATTCCAGCGCTTGAGGCCTCCTACTTTCACGAGTTCCACAGACCCGAGGAGGCTGAGTACTGGTTAGACCGCATCTCCAAGATGCTACGGATGCTCCATTGTACGGAGCAGGAGCAGGTTGAGCTGGCCACCTTCATGTTTGAGAAGGAGGCTAGCTTATGGTGGGACAGTGTCCTACGGACGGTGGCAGTTGGATATGCATGGACATGGGCGGCTTTCAAGTTCTGTTCCATGAAAAATACTACCCTCAGACTACCGACATGAGAGGGAGAATGAGTTTTTGCGCCTCAGGCAGGGAGGCATGACAATTACGGAGTACGAGCATCGATTCACTAAGTTGGGCAGATATGTCCCGACCATTCTTGCTGACGAGCAGATGCAGATAGATACAACGTTTTTCAGAGGGCTTGCGACCGGATATTCGGTCGAAGATGTGCTGCGTCAGTATACCCTCCTATGCCGAGCTGATACATATGTCTATGAGGGCAGAGCAGGATGTTGATCGGCTGACACGTTCTCGTGGTTCTATGGTTACGAGACCTCGACTAGATATTCAGAGCAGGCCTTTCCTCGGCAAGAGGCCTCGGATCGACTCTCCCCCCAGGACCACGGTGCCAGTAGTTCCGATGAGGCGTCTAAGTGTGACCTGTACATACTACGGGAGACCGGGTCACCCTGCAGAGAGCTGCTTTGTTCGGATGAGGGATAGCATGTTTTCTCCATCGCAGAGGATTGATCGCCCTCGCCCACAGGCTATATCAGCTCCACCTCTACGGATTGCCCCTGCTCATCCTTCCTTCTGACCTCCTGTATCTCATTTCTGGCCGCCTCAACGGCCCATGGTTCCACAGCTGAACCGTCAGCAGCAGGCTCGGGTGCACTCACTCGCAGCTGAGTCACCTTAGGCACCAGGCATAACACCGATGGCCTTTGAGGTCACTGCACATGTACAAGGTATTCAGTCTTTCTATTGGTGGACACCGGGTCTACTACCTCTATTGTATCATGTGCTGCGGTCAAGCGACTAGGGTTGGAAACTAGTCCTATGATTGGGATGAGACTCCTTACTGCCACAGGGACTTTCTCAGACTCCACTACGATCTATATAGGTTGTTCGATAGACCTAGGGAGCAGGACAGTGACTGTCGACCTGTTGGTCTCACCGCTCCATCATTATGATGTGATTCTCGGCATGGACTGGCTCGTGGAGATGAAGGCCGAGATTGATTGCGATACTCGGATTGTGACAGCACGTGGACTGACAGCACGGTCTTTACCTTCCCAGTGCAGGTCAGTTGGTATTACCGCATCAGTAGCTACGCTACCCTATTAGAGCAGGTTGATGGTCCGATGCTGGAAAATATGCCTGTAGTTCAGGATTTTGCAGGTGTGTTCGCGACGATTCCTGGTTTGCCTCCTCGGCGCGAGATCGATTTCACCATTGATCTTATGCCAGGTGCGACACCCATCTCTCTGCCGACTTATCGTATGCCTCCATGTGAGATGGAGGAACTGCGGAAACAGATTGACGGGCTGGTAGAGAAGGGCCTTTATATAACCTAGTGTATAAGAAGTGTTCGGCCATTCTTATACAACCGGCCGTGTTCATGGACTTGATGAACGGGGTATTTCGGCCATTCTTATACCGATTCGTCATCGTATTCATTGATGACATCCTTATATATTCCACGTGTCGGGAAGAGTACGAGGAGCACCTGAGAACGGTGTTGGATACTTTGAAGAAGAACCAGTTGTTCGCGTAGTATAAGAAGTGCGACTTCTGGCAGGAGGAAGTCAAGTTCCTGGGACATGTGGTGTCCATGGATGGGATAGTTGTGGACCTTGCTAAGGTAGCCGCAGTTCAGATTTGGAAGCAGCTTGGCTCGGTTACCGAGGTGAGGAGTTTTCTTAGCCTAGCAGGGTACTATCGACGCTTCATTCGGGACTTCTCGAAGATAGCCAGGCCGTTGTCACAGTTGATGCGTAAGGATCTGAAGTTCGCCTGGAATGAGAAGGCGGAAGCAGCTTTTCAAGAGCTGAAGGACAGACTGACGTCTGCCCCTGTGCTAGTATTGCCAGAGCAAGGGGTTAAGTACACGATATACACTGACGCGTCTCGCGTTGGCTTGAGTTGCGTCCTTATGCAAAAGGATAGGGTGATTGCATATGTCTCGAGACAATTAAGGAAGCACGAGGAGAATTACCTTACACAACCTTGAGTTAGCAGCTGTCATTTTTGCATTGAAGCTCTGGAGACATTACCTCTATGGAGAGGAGTTCGAGCTTTTCTGTGACCACAAGAGCCTTAAGTATATATTCACTCAGCGGGACTTGAATATGAGGCAGCGCCGATGGATGGAGACCTTGAAGGACTTCAGGTTTGAGGTTTCCTACCATCCTGGCAAGGCCAACCTTGTGGCAGATGCGTTGAGCCGCAAGAAGGCTATAGCATTTGCGGCTCCGCTAATGATAGGAGAGTGGGATATGTTGGAGTTCGTACAGGACTTCGAGCATAAACTCACAGTGGAGGATCCATTTGAGAGCGTTGCGCACATTCGGGCGTGACCACTAATTGACGACAGGATTATTGAGGCCCAGAAGGGCGATGAACGGTTGGTTGAGCTTCGAGAGTAAGCTAGCAACGCCAGGGACTCCAAGTGGAGAGTTGGCATTGATGGGGGCCTACGATACCGTGGCCGCCTATGCGTCCCAGATATTCAGGACTTAAGACAGGAGCTTCTCGATACAGCTCACAGTTCGAAGCTTGCGATGCATTCTGGTAGCACGAAGATTTATCAAGATTTGAAGAGGTCGTATTGGTGGGACAACATGAAGGTCCATATCGCAGAGTATGTTTCCCGTTGTCTCACATGTCAGCAGGTCAAGGCCGAGCATCGCCGATCTCCTGGACTCCTTCAGCCCATGCCCATAGCTGAATGGAAGTGGGACTTCATCTCTATGGATTTCATGTAACATCCCAGATTTTTTGCCAATCTGGGATTAGACGTCCTTAGGCAATGGGTCGATCCTAACACCTTATTAACTTGTCAAAACTCAAATCCCAAAGTCTAAAACCACTTTTGAACCCATTGCCTTCACAAATCTCACCTTTCACCACATCGTTCTTTAAATCCTTCTAAGTACTTTCACATTAAACACTATCTTAAAGTTTAGGTGATGAAGAACAATACTTAAGCTAAACATTACTACAAAGGACTAAGTACCACCTCAGACAGAAATCATATAGGACTAAATCCTTTAGAAATTAGGCGAGAATTAGCCAGTGTTAAACTAGAGTACCTGTGAAATTAGCACCAATCACTTTAAATACGATCTGCAAGACCCAAAACTTGTAGAATCATTGACGCTAGGTTACCCTAAAATCTAGGATCAATCTCATTACCCAGCTGCTCTCAGGAACATCTCGAAACACCGTATCAGATCTGGACCGCACGTTGGAAGTCCGATTAACACGAAGTTAAGGAATTAGGACCGCCTTGCTGGGCTTGACAACCATCTCGGAAATCAAATCCAGGTAGTGTCCCAGTGTAATTCGCTTGAGTCCGGAGCGAGGAGTGTGAAAACACTTGAATTTCTTTACAAATAAATATCTCAAATAGTAATCTGGCACCTCCACTTACGGATCAGTTTTAAGCAACCAGACCGTTAGAATCAGACCAAATTACACCCTCAGATCAAGAGAAATTTCGTACACATATCCATGTACTCGGAATCTCCGATCGAGATCCGCTGACCGTTGAACTGAAACTGGTCCGCCACGCGTGATCTGAGAACCCTACTGGAACGAAAACTTAATGGTATGTAGATCCAGTGTTAGTGAGCTTAAGCCCGACCTTTGACTCAAGGAGGCCCGCTAGAAGTCCTCCGTTGAGCTGAAATAGGTCCGCTTTGGTTATAACCTAAGTATACCTTGACGTGAAGTCTAAATTGTTGAGTTTTTAGGCTATATAAGGACCTTAGAACCCTCTCTCTCACAGCCATACAAATTTGAGAGAAACGCTAGAGAGGGAAGAGAGAAAAGAGAGAGAAAGTGTGGGAGATGTGGGAGCAGCATCTCCCTGCCTTGCTTCCCTGCTGCTATCCATGCTTAACCGCTCCATTCTCATCGCTTTCCCGGCGATTCCGGCGTCCTTTCTAGGTAAGAAACCCTAACCCTAAACTGATTTGCGGTTTTGATAGTTGTAGGTTATGAAATAGCTAACCTATTTAATTCCATAGGTTGCCAAACTGCCATATACAAAAGCTTAGCAAACCTATCGACTTCGTTACGATTCTACGACAAAAGGTGCGGACTTTAGGTGTATAGGTTATGGTTTTCAACGCTTTCATTGTCAGATAATGATAGATTCATGATCTGCATGCAATTGCACATGTACAAAGTGGTGTCTGATTTCCGTTTCGATTAAAGACGAAGAATATGGAATTTTACATACTTTAGGTATTTGTAGAAAGTACCGTATACGTATAAATTTTGGAAATGTGTTTGCCATGATTATTTGCTGTATTGATATATGATATATGGATAAAATCCTTGTTTGGCGAAAGGACTCGCCCTAATTCATGTTTTTGCTAATATACACTATGTATGTTAAAATAGTGTATTCTAAGTGTTTGTGAAAATGACTGAATGAGTATAGAATTCTCATTCGTGCTCGCCATGACTAATTGTCATGCATATATGATTGTTGTATTGGCGATACCCCTTTGACGAAAGGATTTGCCCTAAATTACGCCACGGCCAATATACACTATATATGCTAAAATGTGTGGCCCAAGTGTTTGTGGAAATGACTGAATGAATATGGAACTTGGATTCCTGCTTGCCATGACTATCCGTCGTGGGTGTATGCGTGTTATGATTGGGGTAACTCCCTAGTGAAAGGATTTGGCCTTATACCTATGTGATCAACATATGTCATGTATGTTGATGTATGTAGTCTAAGTGTTTGTTAAAAACGTTTGAATGAGTAGTAGTTAGTAAATTGTAATGTATAAGGGTGTTGAGATATGACTCTCAACTCCTTTAATTATGTGTATGATTTCCTTGGATAGCTGTGTGATTAGGAATTGAATATGTACAAACTTATGCTTGTGTTGTGCTTCATAACATGCTCAACTGATTATATGATTTTATCTATGTAATGCATATGTTTAAATTCATGTTTATGTTGTATGATCCGTCATGGGTGATGGGTGAGTGGAGCAACGAGTGCGTGCAACAGCCCTGACAGCCCTAAACGGATAATATCAGACTTTGATTGTATGATTTGAACCTTGATCCATTACTGCTTTAATTATCTACAATTGAATGTGATTGGGGCTCTAATTATAGTCCAGGCAATCGGTAACGGGATTGAATTCGTGGCTGAGATTCATTTGCCACGTGAGATGTGTTCGACGAACCCGAGTCGTACTTCGGTTGGCGATAGTGGTTGGCCACACGAAGTGCTTATGCGCTTCATATCGTTCAACTTGTTGTGCGCTCGAGTTAGCCGAGCTCGTCAAGTAACCCGATCTGTCTTATGTATGTTCACCATGTTTGGACGCCTCTGCTTGAACCTAGGGTACCAAACTTACCAGTGAAATCCCCTCTAACCATGGTACCTCGATTCGCTAAGACTCATGAGCCGGGCATGGTGGTATGGGACACCGTGGTTGAGCTGTTGGCCTACGCTGGGGCCACGTGCCTCCCCGTAGTGACCAGTGAGCAACCAGACTCGTGAGCCGATTATGGTGGTATGGGACACTATATTTGTGCTGTCGGCCTACATTGATAAGGTGATGGGGGAGTGGTGCAACGATTGCGAGCAACAGCCCTAACAACCCTTTGTAGTGACCTCGAGCATACTCTGAATTTGGGGTGAGGCGACGAGTTTTACCGTAGTGTATAGAGTATGAACTAGGCCTGTATCAAATTAGTGATGAATCGTTAAAAGGGTGATGGGGGAGTGGTGTAACGATTCCGTGTAACAGCCCTGGCAGCCCTTGCAGTGACCTAGAAACACACCATCGTATGAGATTAACTAGGACTGACGACCCTAGAATGGATCATGTTTGGGAATGATACAAGGGAGGTACCTTAGTTTCCCAATACTGCTGTTTGAAATGGACTAATAACAACTTGGTAATCATGCTCATCATCGCACTGCATGTGCCTGGTAGATGTGGTGCACTGAAGGATGAACGCATGACACAAACGTAAGATGGTGTCGCATGAGGGTGGTTTGGCAAGGGGCATTCATCATGTCATTTCATACTTGCATTAAATAAGAGTAGTTAGGATTGTTTGATTGTCCTGCTTTATCATTACTGCTTGACTACATTGATAACATGTTAACCTATGCTTTATTGTTCCACTGAGTTGATCACTCACTCCCACATTACGGGACGGTGTTGTACACACCAACTAGATTTATTGAGTTTTAGGTGATGGCGATGCTTATGAAATGGAGCCGGACTTTTATGAGGATGAGGAGGATTCCTCCTTTATGCAGTTTCAGGCGGGATCCTGTGAGCCGTGTCCTGATCAACGGGGCTTTCTGGGATATGGACTAGAGGACTTTACACATTTGGTATATTTTAGAATTATACTTGTAATTATTTAACCTGGTAATGTTATCACACTCTGGAGACTCACCACAGTTTATATATTTATTTATCTATCACAGTCTTCCGCATGCTAATTCACTTATCTCTGGAGTATGATATGTTATTTTGGCTTAATCCCACTCATGTTCACTACACCAATGCAAACAACATTCAATCATCATTCATTTTGTTGCATAAGTGATGCGTTGGAACTCGAGAGTTGAGTTTAAGCTCGACCCCCGATTTTCAGGGCGTTACATTTCATCTCGGGGTTACCGAAGATGAGAAAGGGTTATGACTCTATTTGGGTGATCGTGGACCGGTTGACCAAATCGGCTCATTTTCTCCCTATCAAAGTGACGAACTCTGCAAACAACTTGGATAAGTTGTACATCAAATAAATAGTGCGTCTACATGGAGTTCCTTTAGAGATCGTGTCGGACTGCGACATGCGATTCACGTCTATCTTTTGGACTCGTATCTAGGAAGCGATGGGTGTGAAGCTGAAGTTCAGTACTGCATTTCACCCTCAAACCGACGGGCAGACAGAGCGGGTGAATTAGATTTTAGAGGACATGTTACGGGCCTGTGTCTTGGATTTCAAGGACAGTTGGGGATGACTGTCTTCCTTATGCAGTGTTCGCATACAACAACAGCTTTCAGGCGAGTATTGGTATGACTCCATATGAGGCCTTGTATGGTCGCCCTTGCAAAGCACCGCATTGCTGGGCGGAGGTTGGTGAACGCAGTTTG
>JAJHSJ010002166.1:0-38128 GCA_021015155.1 Magnolia officinalis | reverse complement strand
AAATAGCTTCTGCCCAATCCGAGTAAAGCGTCGAGCAGTTAACAGACCTCTGATGCGAAATTCTGCTTGTCCCCAGAGTGGTTCCCGATCTCGGAAACGTTGTCGGATTGTCTCATAGAAATGTGAAGGAAAGAGGTCGTGAGGGCTATGGAAAGGAGCCAAGAAGACATGGATGAATTTCTCCTATCCTTTGTCACGGCTTCTATGTTGAATGACTCCTTCAAGGATCCTGGATCTCTAGTGGCCCATGATTCAGTATACATCAACCTTTCGCTATGAACGCAATCCTTGGGTTCACAGTCAAGCATGGACTGATGGCGATAAACATTGATGGGAATTATTGTCATGCCTTCCGCATGAGGATTGTCAAATTTCATGACGCCTTCAACAACCCGAATCGAATCCTATGAATTTCGAGTCTCTTCTTCTTATGTTCCTATCTTCTCTGCAAATTCTTTCGCCTTATTACGGCGAGTTTCTTCTTCGGACGAGAGAGGCAGGGGGAGTGTCTTCACGAAGGGGCGGTCTTTCACTATCAGTACGAATATGAGCTGTAGTCTTTAACCATTCGTCCCAATCGTATTCCCTGCCGTGCTTCGGGGGACATTTGATATCTCCCAAGATATAGATCTATGGATGGGGATGGCAAGATCTAATGCGATCAGAAAGTCAAAAGTTGGAAGAACAGGCTCTTTAAAATAAGGGTCCTGGAGGTATTCTTTGTTCGTTGGCAGGTGGTTGATCAGAAGGAGTCACAGGACAGGCTGTTTGTTTTATACGGGCCATAATGACGAGTGAAGAAAAACAAAAAGGAAGAATATAAGAAGAATGAAAAAATGGCTAAGTATTGGAAGGAACAAAAGAAAGAGAAAGTCGACTAAGTACAGGACACTTTGCACGGGTCCGCGAAAAGTGTATGGGTTGCACGAAATGAGCTAGACTTTGAAGAAATTCGCGCAAAGCTGTAAGGTTTGCGCGGGATCGCGCAAAGCTGAAAGGTTTGCACGGAAGAGAATCGCAGGAACAAAGTTTCGCCAGAGCAGAAAGGATTCGTACAAAAGACTAAGTTGCTGGACTATTTGTAGGATTCGTGGTCGAGCACGATACTCGACCGAGGTTTGCGCGGTCGCGCAAACCCTAGAAAAAGAATTCTTTCGATCCTTTTCTTTGATTTCTAAAAAAACAAAGAACGGATCAAGGGGGCATTTGTTGAGGCATAAAAATAAGGAAAGAACTGAAGAAAGGAAAGATCAAGAAAAGCAGTTTGAAGATCACTTTGCGCGGGTCCGCGAAAGTGAATAGATTGCGCTGGACCGCGCAAAGTAAATGGGTTGATCAGTGAAGACAGGTTGCGCAGGAATGATAGATTACGCGAGACCGCGCAAAGCATGTCGTTTGTGCGAGTCCGCGCAAAGTGTTTTGCAGAGTTATAAAAATGGCTGGATGTTATTTTGTCCCCATCAATCAAATAGAGATTCACCCAGTAAGGACGTCTACAAATACTACCCGTTCTTCCTCTAAAAAGGGTTGGAAGATTTCAGAGTAGAAGAAAGACGAGAAGAAGACAGAAGGTGCAAATGAGCATTGGGCTCAGATAGTTGCGCAGACTCGCGCAAAGGAGCATTGGGCTCCTGTAGTTTGCGCGGACCCGCGCAAAGGAGAATTGGGCTCCGGACCCGCGCAAAGCATGTAGTTTGCGCGGACTCGCACAAACCGACTGCTGGACAGTCTATAACAGCAATGGGCTGATATGCTGCAGGAATGGCTAGAGTCTTCAAATCTTCAAGTTTTTCTTGTTCAGGAGGAAGGGAAGAATCATCGACGAAAAGGCGTGTTCCTCCTAAGTTTCAGGAGATGACCGGAATAGCACTGAAATGCGGCGAAATCTCTATTCTCTTGAAGATTAATTAGTTGACTTGTCTATTCCTCCTAAGTCATAGGAGATGATGAATTCAGCACTGTTATGCTGTCGAAATCTATATTCAACCGTTATAATTATAACTTGCAATGAATTCTTTGTAACTATTTTAGAATCAAGGGATACCTGAGGATGTAAATGAATTCAGAATCAATAAAGTGTGATGATTGTTTCTGTAACTATTTCATTGTTATATTTGAATAAGATAATTCCCAAATCAAATACTTTTGTTTTCTTGTCGAAACATGGGTCCAACCTTGCAGATGAAGAAAAATAGGGAGTAGAATAAGACTCCACAGATCCCTGGCTTGATTTCAATAGTAACTCATGAGGAAGGGTTTTTAACCTACTCATTGACAGACTGGCGGCCTTGGATTTGTACAAAAGGTAGTTTTGCGCATCCTGTGAACTTTAGAGAGTTACCACAACCAACCCTGTGTGTAAATCCTACTGAGTTCACATCCCCGGTAGGTTTGCTCGGCCCCTCTGATGGATCGCGGTTTGTGAACTCCCCAACAGTGATAAGTCCCGTGAACTCTAGAGAGTTACAGAGGCCATTCACATAAGACGCGACTCCAACTACTTATGAGTCTAAAAAACTATGGTTGGTCCACTACTTAAGAGCTTAAACTGTGTGCAAAATTAACTCTACTAACTAAAATAGAAATAGCCCAGCCCACTAGAATAAACATCACATAGGAATGTTTTGTGATTCATAACTATGATAGATTGTAGGTATAATGAAGTATGATGATTATATAAATATTGCATTAACATGTATCCAAAACCAATGATTGCATTGCCATGAATATGTTTGCTTTGAACAAAAAATTGCAATTCATCCAAACACTACAACACAAAAAGAAGCAAAGAAATTTACATGAAAGAAATAATTCTACAAATCTTCAGCATGCCTAATGCTAACATAGCGCTGTAAATCTTCTTTCAATTGAATCTGTGCTGTGGTAGTCATTCGCTCGGCCTCAAGAATAATCCTGGCCTGATCAGGAACATCGGCCAATTCCAGTTCCAAAGAAGCGACAGCCTCCCTGTTCTTCGCTTGTTCAGCCTTTCGATATCAGCAATGCGAACATTCGCGTCGATCTCTTCTTTGACTTGGCGAATGTTTAACTCCTCTTCCTCTCTTCAAATCTTGTGTAGTGCGATTTCTTTCTCAAGAAAGGCAATTTGTTTGTCAATGATCATCTTATTTTTTTTGGAAGCTTTCAACCTTTCATGAAGAGACTGATTCGCGGCACCACATTTGGAGAGGATGTCATCTATTCGAGAGAGTTTGTCCTTGAGCAACATTAATTCTCTTTGACGATCTAAAATCCTTGGAGCAACAACTACATTTCTTGTTGCCTCTAGATTATTGATGGAATCATAAAATTGTGATAGCGAGTCATGAAGAGATGAACATTGATATGGGCCAAGCGAACTGAATGATCAAGAACAGCTAAAGCACTGTCCAAGAAAGGCCACTGTGCTGGATCCTTAAAGGCGCTTATAATGATAGAGATTGCATTTTTTAAGAACACCACCATAAGAGGTGACACTTTCTCCAACAAAAGCTTATCAGAAACTGTAGCCACATAATTGGAACCTTCAGAACCACTTGGAGTCGATGTAACTATAGCTGGAAAAAAATGCAATTAGAAAGAGGGGAGATGGATATATATATATAAATCTAGTAATGTAAAAGAAAGAAGAAAAGAGTATACCCTCTCTGGGGGCAATTACAGAAGTAGCCTGAATGGAACAGGTTACTGGTTCAGAAGATGTGGGCATGTTCGTAGTCGCAACGACAACATTAAAAGAAAGCTCATGAACTCCAGTACTTGAATCCAAAGTTGTCGAAGTTGGAACATCAACCGGATCAGAAAAGAATTCTAAACTTTGAGCTACCGGTGGATCGAAGGAGGACGTACAGTGGGAGATTTATCGGCATGAACAGGAATATCAGATATTATAGTAGCCATTGGCAGGACCTGTGCAATGTCTTAACTCACCTCCACACTTTGGGGAAGAAATATATTTTCCGTTCCTACTTGTATGTCTGATGGCGGGACTTCTGCTTCTCTCAATGTAGACACCTCATGAGTAATTGCATTAGTGGTTTCTATGATGCACGAAGAATATGAAGCATCAAAAGAAATGAAAATATTCACTCCGGGAGAGCAACTAAATCCTCCATAGTCAAGTTGTTCTTCTTCGAAAGAAGTCGCCATAATAAGGGGAACATCCGGATGACTAGCTTGGATTTCAGGGGGCGAAGTTTCGGCCCTAACCTCACCTTCTTCTTCAATATCCACCTCAGCGTTAGCTTCTTGGTCCAACAGAACATCCCCTTCATTAGTCAAAGTCGTGGAGGAAGATGTTTTGTTGACTAGAGTGTTTGCCGAATAGTTTGACGAGCTATCCTCCTCCGAGATGGCTTATTTTCCTTTGTAGACAGTCTTTACAAGGAGAAGGAAATGGGAGCCAAAGTTCCTTGCCAAAAGTTACTTCCATAATAAATCCCAATTATATGGGCCGACTCCATAACTTCTCATCATTCGCGTAACTTCCTCTCTCGCTTGGGGCACGGCTTGATCATAACCAAATTGCCTGGCGAACTAACTTGGATAGTAGGGTTCTCTCCAAAATTCCACCCCTTCTCGCATGGGCAAGCTACAAGAACGAATGCAAAGGAAGAAAGTTCTCTCAATAGGCTCTAAACTGTTGTTATCTTCAACTTCTCTGTCCTTAGCTTGATGAGTCAAGTAGAAGGGAAAGAAATCAATGGACTTTGTATTTTCAATCTTATCAACTATCCATTCGTACCCCTTCACCATCTTTCGTTTGAGGAAATACCACAAAGGTAGGTGTTCAAGATGAACATATGCCTTCTCAAGGTCACTCACCACAAGTCCAAGGAAAATATACTCCAAGCTAACCTGAGAAGTAGTGCCACGGAGTAAAAGATGATGAAGATCCAATTGTTGGGCTTGAGCAATGCACCGCGGCACTTCCAAAAGCTTTATACAACGAACATAGTACTAGAGGGGCCAAAGAATACTTCTTCCTGCCTTCTGTTATGACTCCTACTGTTACAAACAGAGTTGGTCGAATGGAATCTTAACACTTTGAGCTGGGTAAAACAACCAAACTTAGCCAGTATGCCAAGAAAGCAGTTAGTTCTGTTTCAGTAGTAAAATTGGTTGGACCTCTTATCCTCCTGTGGGCGGCTTCCAGTTCCGATGAGTGGCTGCCGAAAAACCTAGAAAGAGAAAAGACATGAGAACAAAAATATATATAAAGGTGTATCTAGTAAGAGAGGGGAAGAGATATTAAAAATACTTACACTAGGAATTGCAAGAAATGTGCAAGCCACTGGAGTGGGGATATTTTGTGAACGTCAGGGAAATGAGTCATCTCATGAAAAAGTTCAATAGTGGAAGCTGAAATCTTAGGTGTTTTGCCAGGACCAACATAAGCGAACTCTTCATTGGTAGGAACATATTCATCCAGAAAAGACCCCGTGATAGGAAGGCCCGCCATTCTGTGCAGATCCCACAAAGTAATACTCACCTCGCCAACTGGGAGATGAAAGGAATTTGTAGTAGAAGACCAATATTTTAAGAAGCCCTTGTAGATCGGAGTATCCTTGTGAAACAAATCAGAAGTGGCTTCTATTGCTGCATATATGTTCGCCGCAACGAGAACCTCCTTGTATTTTTTTAGGATTACCTTAGTCCACGAACTATAGTACTGGCATTCAACCCAGAGACCATGTGTCCAAAATTCATCTTTCCCCCACAAGGAATCACGGTCACAGAAACGCTGCTGGATCGTTTCGAAATAATGGGTGGGATATATGGAATGTAGATTGTAGCATGGCGTAAGAAAACACATATAAGATATTTGCCCAGTCTTTTGAACCAGACATATTTCTGTGAGATAGCCTTCGAGAATTCTCGGCTCTTTTATGACCTAGTTTACCACGTATAGAAGTCGGTTCTGTGTCATGTGATCAGATGGCTCACTCTGGATCATGGACATGTGACGTTAAAGGTGTAGAGGGATAATGATGGTCTCATCTTTATACGGGTTTCTGAACTTGATTGCATTTGCGTGAGACTTGATCATGTCCCAAGAGTTTTGAAAGCGTCTCTTATTATGTTCTTGGATTTTCTCTTGTAAGACTTCATCTTTACTCTTTTGCCTCTTCTTCTTTGAAATGGAGGGAGAGGGGGAAGATTCAGTGGGAGTAGGATGAGAATCATCTGTCCGAAAGTTGGCAGTAGATTTCAACTAATTCTCCCAATCAGACTCTTGGACTTTAGTGGGTGGTCCTTCTAGTTCCCTCATCAGAATAGTCGTGCAGATGGAATCAGATAGGCGTTGGATTCGATCAGCAAAGTTGATTATCGGTGGGGTTGGTGCTTTGAAGAAAGAGAAGAAGCCTTCAGAACATCTAGCTTGCTTCTGGGAATGAACTTCAGGTGGCTGGGGGTCTGACGATTCAGCAGTAACTAGGAAAATATGAGGTCTCTTGGAACAGGCCATTGGAAATCTACAAAAGTTCCAATGGAGGAGTTCAGTAAACAAACTAAAACACTTTGAGAAGTTTAAAATCTGCAAAAATTCAAAATTATGTGTATAGGGTTCATGTTGTGTGCAAAGACCTATTTGTGCATGGTTTTGCTGTGCGCAAAGTCCTATTTCTGTAGGGTTCCACTGTATGCAAAGTCCTATTTGTACAGGGTTCCACTATGCGCAGAGTCCTATTTGTGCAGGGTTCTGCTGTGCACAAAGTCCTATTTGTGCGCAGGGTTCTGCTGTGCGTGAAAGTGATTGTGCGTAAGGTTATGTTGTGCACAAGAATTTGTTGTGCGCAAGGGGACATTGTGCGCAAAGGAGAATGTCACGTAAAAGGGGAGAGGGCTGCAAAGTGGGAATGAATGAAATGAGGCCTGGTCTGGTTTATAGATTTTTTCGGACTTCATTGTGCACAAATACTCTTATGCGCAGACGTTGGTTGTGCGCAAAATACATTGTGTGCGGACTTAAAATTGTGCACAATGAGAAAAAGGGGCAAATTAATTTAATTATTAAAGGTTGATCCCACATTTTCTTGTTTTGTGGATAAAAATCAAAAATACAGGATCAAGGGGGCATTTGTTGAGGTATAAAAAGAAATCAAGAAATCAAATGAAAGGAGTTCTTTCTAAAAAGAGGTTGTGCGCCGCATACACAGAAGGTTGCAAACAAGGGTTGTGCGCAAAACCTAGCTGGGCTGCACAATGGTGGTCTGCATAATGTGGTCTTCACAATGAGGTCCACACAATGGAGTTCCACATAATGAGGTCCATACAATGGAGTTCCGCACAATAGGCTCGTTCGTACAATGGAGTTGCGCACAAAGGGGTTGGGCGCACAACAAAGGTATTGAGGTGTTCACATGTGTGAAAGACTATATACACCCCATCACCCCTCTATAATTCATTATTAGAGAAAAATCCAAGCAGAGAAGAGAAATCTAGACTTCAAAAGAACACAGGTATTATTCTCACCTGTTGTGCGAAATAGGGCTTGTGGGGCGCACAACCATGACAGCGCGCAATGAGCACTAGTGCACAACACCCATAAGCGCACAACACCACTGAGGCACAATGGTTATGTGCGCACAAACCTCCTGGTGGCATATTATTCTCTCTCTTGAGTGTGGGATAACTTCATTCATGTCAGAGATTCATTGATTATCAATCAAAGATCAATGAAAAGCCCTAATTCGGAGCAAAGAACAATCAAGATACACGCCAGCATATCGATATCACCACATTAAGAATCATGATTTAATACTTGTATTATGATTTTGTAAATGTTCTGCTTTGGAATCAAAGGAGAGAAATGATGTAAATGAATTTAGATTGAATAAATATTGTGATTGTTCTCTCAATTCTTCTTTTGTTAACTATTGAGTGACTGAAATCCCCCAAACCAAATGCATTTGTTTCTTGTCGAAACACATATGCAGATCGCTTAAGCCATTGCCTCAGCTGGATGCATGCTCTGAGCTCGTCAAAGGTAAACTAAGCTTCACATCCCATGTCCCAAAACACCCATGTAAATAAATCCCTAAAAACCTTAGAACAACATTGTTGGAGCATAAAATTATCATCATAAAAAGGAAAGGGAACAAATAATAAAGAAAGACAGGTTGCGCGGATCGCGTAACCAAAAAGGAAGGTTGCGCGATTGAAGTAGCCAAAATTACAGTTGCGCTGGTCGCGCAACAAGGAAGGCAGTTGCGCGGATCGCGTAACTAAGAAAGCAGTTGTTTCGACAAGAAAACAAAAGTATTTGATTTGGGAATTATCTTATTCAAACATAACAATGAAATAGTTACAGAAACAATCATCACATTTTTATTGATTCTGAATTCATTTACATCCTCAAATATCCCTTGATTCTAAGATAGTTTACAAAGAATTCATTGCAAGTTACGATTATCACAGTTAAATATAAATTTCGACAGCATAACAGTGCTATTTGAATCATCTCCTATGACTTAGGAGGAATAAACAAATAGACCAATAGTCTTCAAGAGGACGGAGATTTCGGCAGTATAACAATGCTATTCCAGTCATCTCCTGAAACTTAGGAGGAATACGCCTTTTCTTCCTTTTCTCCTGAACAAGAAGAACTTGAATACTTGAAGACTTGAAGACTCTAGTCATTTTAGCAGCATAACAGCCCATTGCTGTTATAGACTGTCTTGCAGTCGGTTTGCGCCAGTCCGCGCAAACTACAGACTTTGCGCGGGTCCGTGCAAACGACAGGAGCCCAATGCTCCTTTGCGCGGGTCCGCGCAAACTACAGGAGCCTAATGCTCTGCACCTTCTATCTTCTTCTTCGTCTTTCTTTCACTCTGAAAATCTTCTAACCCCTTTTGAGAGAAAGAACGGGGTATTTATAGACATCTTTACTGGTGTAAATCTCTGTTCTGGTCGATGTGGGACAAAATAACATCCAACCCTTTTTTATACCTCCGTAAAACACTTTGTGCGGACCAGCGCAATCGATATGCTTTGCGCGGTCCAGCGCAACCTACCATCCCCGCGCAATCTGCCTTCACTGATCAACCCGCGCAACTCATGTACTTTGCACGGTCCTGCGCAATTAATTCACTTTGCGCGAACTGCGCAAAGTCATCTTCAAACTGATTTTCTGGACATTTCTCTTCTGCACTTCTTTGCTTATTTTATGCCTCAACAGATGCCCCCTTGATCCATTCTTTGTTTTTTTCAGAAAATCAAAGAAAAGGATCAAAACCATTCATTTTCTTGGGTTTGCGCGACCCCGCGCAAAGCTCGGTCGTGTACCGTGCTCGGCCATGAATCCTATAAATAGTCCAACAACTTAGTCATTTGCACGAACCCTTTTTGCTCTGGCGATTTTCTGCTCTGGCGATTTTCTCCCGCGCAAACCTTTTACTTTGCACGAACCTGTACAAACCATTCCACTTTGCGCGGAGTCTTTTGAACTTGGGGATTTTCCGCGCAAACCTTTGACTTTGCGCGGACTCGCGCAAAGTACTTCGTACTTAACCAATTTTCTTTTTTGAACTGTCTCCAACCACTTAGCCATTTTCTTCTTTCTTCCTTTCTTTGACTTATTTTCATGGCTCGTATAAAACAAACAGCTCGCCCTCCTTCCGACCAACCTTCTTCCGATCAACCTCCTGCCAAACGAACAAAGACCACCTCTAGGACTCCTTATTTTAAAGAACCTGTTCTTCCAACCTTTGACTTTTCTTACCGTATCAAATCTCTTCCATCCCCCATCCATAGATCCATATCTTTAGGAGATATCAAATGTCCGCCAAAGCATGGTAGAGAATACGATTGGGATGAGTGGTTAAAGACCACGGCTCACATTCGTACTGATAGTGAAAGACCTCCTCTTCGTGAAGACACTCCTCCGGCTTCTCGCTCGAAGAAAACTCGCCGCAATAAGGTGAAAGAATTTGCAGAGAAGATCGAAGAACACAAGAAGAAGAGACTTCAGAATTCATGGGATTCAGTACGGGTTGTTGAAGGTGTTATGAAATTTGACAACCCTCATTCAGAAGGCATGACAATAATTCCCATCAATGTCTATCGCCATCAGTCCATGCTTGACTGTGAACCCAAGGATTGCGTTCATGACGAAAGGTTGATGTATACTGAATCATGGGCCACCAAAGAACCCAGGATTCTTGAAGGAATCATTCAAACACAGAAGCCGCGTCAAAGGATAGGAGAAATTCATCCCATGATTTTCTTAGCTCCTTTCCATAGCCCTCACGACCTCTTTCCTTCACATTTTTATGAAACAGTCCGCCAACGTTTCCGAGATCGGGAACCACTCTGGGGACAAGCAGAATTTCACATCAGAGGCCTGTTAACTGCTCGACGTTATTACTCTGATTGGGCGGAAGCTATTTTATTGAAGCATACGAGCACACTTGCAAAAATCGGTCTTTATGATGCTATAGAAGTAACTTCTAAATACTTCTGTAGGGAACCTACTGTACTGAAAGGTTTCCTTGAGTACTGGTCGCCCACAACCAACTCTTTCCACTTGCCCTATGGTGAAATGAGCATAACACTTTGGGATCTTCACCGCATAGCCGGTCTCCCAATAACAGGTAAATTCTACGATGAATTTATTCCAACCAATAGGGAACTGGCCTTTGTATCCTCCCCTGATCGCAAACCTTCGATCTCCGAAACTACTATTGAACTGTTCAAGGAGATGAGTAAATTTCCCAGTTTTCACAAGATCCCCCCTTTGCAGTGGCTAGCACATTTTTCCAGAGGCCTCAGGTATTTATTAGTTTGATAATCAACTTTCTCCTTATATTGGCAATTTTTGCATATTCACCCTCTCTCTTTATTTTTTCCTTTGAAGATTTCGTGACTGTCAATCCAAGGAACTGACAAAGCTTCGAGACGTAATAAAGGGAAGGCCGGAATATAGCTCCTTCGGAGAACTTGCAGCTTTCTTAGCCTATTGGCTGAGTTTGGTTGTATTGCCTAGTTCTAAATGGGCAGATGCTGTTCGTCCTACTGTCTTCACTGTAGCTGGCGCTTTGGCGGAAGGCCATAAATACTCCATTGCTCCTCCAGTATTATGCTCTATTTATAGGGCCCTTGGAGAGGTAGCTACCCATGTGAAAGATCCTATTCTTGGAGCCTCGTCTGCACATACTTCTTGGCATTACATCACAGGATGGCTAGGGGTCTATTTTCCTTGGACTTTTGAAGCTCCAGAGCAAGCATACACTCATCCTTCTCACCTTCCACTCTGGTTCTTTCAGCAAAGAGCAATGGCGAAAAGAGCGTATGAGTGGGTTGCCAATAAAATTCGAGATGATGACCAGATAAACTTCTTTCAGTTCCGCCTTTATCGCCACACTGAAGATACAGATATGGTGGACCAAGAAACGCTTACCGCAGCAGAGAGAGCTTTCTTTTTTTCTATTCGCTCATGCAGTTTACCTCTCCGGGAAGGAACAGAATTTTGGAGAGAACCCTACTACCCCAGTCGCTTTGCTCGTCAATTTGGTTATGATCAGACCGTACCTCAGGACTGCGGGTTGGTTACTAGAAAAATGCGCTGTTATGGAACTGGTCCTCTTAACTGGGCCATGATATGGAAACAACTGCTGAATGGCTGCGTAGGATCTCTTTTTATAATTCCAGGTTGTAATCGCATTGTTCGTACATCATATAGCTGGATGCGATGGTGGGATCACCAATCATACTTGGTCACTAAATGCTTGCCAGTGGATTCTTCTATCTTTCTTCATCCGCCCAGGCTGAAGGGCAGAAATTTAGAGAGCGGAATCGGCTATGTTCCAGAAAAGAGCCATGCGTCTCATCCTGGAGAAATTTGTAGGAAGATATCATTGGAAGACCCCATCCGTGAAATCAAGCCTATCAACACCTTGGATGGCTGGTTTGCTCACGGAGTTCTGAGAGAATTTGAAAAATCTCGTCGGAATTTGTCGAACCAAGCTGCAGACGATGCTGATACATCTTCTCCAATTCCTGCAGAGACTGCAGCGGTTCAAGAAGGACCAGCTATTGGTACTTCCATATCTCCTCCACAACCCCTTGGTCCTAGTCCATCTTCTCCAATGACTAGATCAAAAACGCGTTTGCAAACATCATGCCCTGTTCTTCCAGAAAGGACCCGCCAAGCATCCGCTTCTCCTACAGTCCAAGAGCCTGTAACGGAGAGTAGTCAACCCGTTTCTTACAAAGGGAAGCAGGTTGTCATTGAAGAAGCTGATGAAGAAATTTTGGAAGATGAGAGTTCAGCTTCATCATCAGATACTGCTGAATCTTCACAATAGGAAGACAGCGAGGATAGCGACGGCTGTGAAGATAAAGATAATGACTTTGAAGAAGGCGAAGTTGACATTGATGGAGATGAAGAAACAGCTGCGAAAGAGGTCGAGATGGAATCTTCCCCTGCAATCGTTAAGACTCTTCTCGGTGTGAATGATCCTGCTAAATCTCCTGCAGCTGAAGAAAATGAAGAAGAACCTTTAGATTATGGCGAATATGGGTATTCACCAGGTAAAGGAGATTTAATTTCCACATGCATATCTATCTATATTTTAATAATTTATTATTTTATTCTTATGTCTCCCTTTCATTGCGTCTCCCTTTTTTTTAGGCGCTCAAGTTGCAGAAATAGGTGTTGTCTCTTCAGCGAGTCCTCTTGTGGTATCTTCACCAAGAGCACCTATAGTTCCATTGGTAGCACCAAGAGTAGTGGCTCGTGAAATCATATTTCCCACAGAGACTACAGACTTGCCAACTCCGACTACCAGAGATTCAAGCACAGAAGCTAAAGCACCATCTTTTGCTGATATGGTGGAACTCGGTCTTTCCATGACTCAGAGAGCTTCTGCCTCTGTAGGTCATATCCAGGTAACAGGTACATATTTATGCACTGATTATCTTCATTCATGACCACATATTTCATAATAATATTTTGAATATCTTTCTTCTTTTATTATAGGAACTCATCCTTGCAGTGGTGTGGCCAGCTCTGATTCTGTGGCCACTACTTCTGAATTATCATCTTTTGCAAAAATCCCTGTTCATAAAATGCTTATGATGAAACATTCTTTGTTATCAATAATCCATATCTTCAGAAATCCCGATCAATGGTTGGATTTGGATGTTGCTATAGAGATTTTGGAGAGCTCTGCCAAGATGGCTAGACTCAACATATCTCCTTTGCGTGATTCACTCTTCAAGTTTCGCGATTCAGTAATTTCTCTGGCGTCGGTAGAGAACGTTACAATTGCCCCTGAGATTTTAGAGTACAAGAACAGCTGGTTGCATCTCAAGAACAAGCCTCTCTGACAGCTTCATCAATTTCTAGACTTGAACAAGAGCATATGATTCTTCAAGATCAATTAAAGATTCATATGGATGAAAATAAGACTATCCAAGATCGTATTGCAGCCCTGAAGGAAGAAATTTCTCAACTGGAGAGAAGGAATCATGAAAAAGCCTTGATCATTCAAGATGTTGAAGAAAGGATACAGGCGAATGTTCAATCTATTAATATTGAAAAATCCGCGCAACTTCGAAGTAAAGGAATGATTGCTTCTCTGGAGAATAAACTTGCTGGCGTCCCTGATCAAGCGAAACTTATTCTTGAAGAAAAATCTAAACATGATGCAGCCCAGGCACAGTTGAAAGAAGATTTGCGCAGATATTCGGAAGCAGTGGGAATTACAGAAGATCTTTAAAACATGTAATTTTGAACATGTAATTTTTGTTTTCATGTTTTTTGGAGAGCATTTTTTTTTTGAAAGCATTTTGAGATGTTTATAATAGCATTTTCTCATTGTATGTTGATGATATTTATACTAACATTATCAAATTATATTCGTACTTTATATAATAATTTCATTATATCCTTTAAAATTTCTAAACCTTTTATGCTTTGTTAGTGCGGGATTCTCTATGTGAGTATTTAAATTGGCGGCACTAAGTTTCAATTTAATTAGCCACACACAGTTTAAGCTCATGAGTAGTGGAGCGTGCGCACACACACAGTTTAAGCTCATGAGTAGTGGAGCATTTATGGGTCTTATGTGATGGCCACTGTAACTCTCTAGAGTTCGCTTTTGGGCTTTTCACTGCCTTGAGCTCACGGCCAAGGTCCATCAGAGGGGCCCATTGACGCTACCGGGCGGTGAACTGTTGGTTTTACGCACAGGGTTGGCCACGGTAACTCTCTAGAGTTCGCAGGGCTCGCAAGGCTACCTTTGGGCACCAAATCTAGGGTCGCCAGTCCATCAATGAGTAGGTTTAAGCCCTTCCTCACGAGTTACTACTGAAATCAAACCCTAGATCTGGAGGGTCTTACGCACGGTTGGCATAAAGCTCGCACTGCGGCCCCTGTTTTCTTCGTCTGCAAGGTCGAGCCTATTCACAGGAGGGCATTTTCATCCGTTCCCCGTGGCGCTGCCGGAAGCTATACAGACGGCATGGGAGTTACGGTGACTAGTCTTTGCGGATTTATGGCCTTTTAGGCTTTGAATCCTTGACTTCGTCAGCTGCCCGCATGGGTGCGCACGATGGTCTTCGCAGGCTTTTTAGGGCCACTGACTCCTCGCCGCTGCCCGAATTGCGATCTTCATAGGTCTTATGTATAGTTGGCCGGCTCTTTTAGAGCTTGATCCTTTGAGAGCTTTTTTTTTATTTTTTTTTTAATTTTTTTTACAGCTTGATCTTTTTGATTTTGCTCAATTTAGCTCTTTTAGGATTTGGCTTGGCTATACTGCCCCTTTAACTAAGATTGGTGTATCCTTGTAAGGCAATAATATCTATGATCATCATCATTGCCAGTATAGTAGTAGTAGATATTTCTACTTGAGATAATATCTTCAAGAAGATCCATGCCTTGTAAAGCAATATATATCAATTTTGTCAGTATCTTCAAGAGAATCTTCAAGATGATATTGATTTTGTCAAACTTGTTTGGCGATGATGATGATCATATTTTCGGATTTGATGCTTGATAATTGACGCGCTTGTGAATTTTCTTCACAGCTTCTCTTGTTGACATATGAACATGATCTTATTCATCCTTGCCCCCTTTTGATACAGATTCATTATGCCGATAATATTCTGAATCAAAATCCACATGTCTATCTTTAAGGATAGTATCTTTTGATGAATCGGGCGTTGACAAGTATACTGATATTCTGTCCCTCTTGATTTGTGATTCTATATGCCCCATTGGAGTATACTTCTTTTACTACATATGGACCGTCCCATTTAGGCTCAAACTTGCCCCCTGTTCGGTGAGTGATCACTATAGGTCTTTTCAACATTAACACCATATCCCCTTTTTTGAAAGAGCGGTATTTAACCTGTTTATCAAATGCGGCCGAAATCCTGGCTTGATATGACTGCAACCGCTGCTGAGCTTCAAGACATTTCTCATCAAGCAAATCTAACTCTTTCAACCTTATTTTTGCATTTTCATCATCTGTTATAGACTGATGTACTGCTATCCTGAGTGATGCCACCTGCATTTCGATTGGGATAACTGCCTCTGTACCATAGATTAATGAATAAGGTGTCGCCCCTGTTGCTGTGCGATGAGTAGTTCTGTAGGCCCATAATGCTTCTTGTAACTTTTCATCCCAATCACGCTTATTACCTGTCACCGTTTTCTTGATTATTTTGATAATCGTTTTGTTAAATGCTTCCGCTAATCCATTGGCCGGAGGATAGTAAGGTGTTGAAAATGAATGCTGGATGCCGAACTTCTGACACAACTTTTCCATGCCTAAAAGGGGTGCCATTATCAGTGACGATCTTTTTCGGAATACCATGACGGTATATTATAGCATGTCGAATGAAATTGACCACATCTGTCTCTTTAACATTACGCAAGGCAATTGCTTCGGTCCATTTGGAGAAATAGTCTGTTGCTGCCAGAATATATTGTTTTCCTTTAGATGAAGGGGGATTTATAGGACCAATCACATCAAGTCCCCAGGCTGAGAAAGGCCAAGAAGTAACAGATTGATGTAAGTCTTCTGGGGGAACATGTATTACATCTCCATGTATTTGACATTCATGACACCGCTTTGCATATTCTATCGCATCTTTAAACATAGTAGGCCAATAATAACCCATTCGATGTACTCTATGGCACAAATTTCGGCCGGCTTGATGTGCTCCACATTCACCTGAATGTGCCTCCTGCAGCATTTGGTTTGCTTCTTGCTTGTCTAAGCATCTTAGCAGCATTCCATTGTAAGATTTTCTATACAATACTTCACAGCATATGACAAATTTGCCCGATCGCTGCTTAATCTGCTGCCTTTGCGCATTATCTTCTGGCAAGATATTATACTTGAGATAATCAACGAAAGGCTGACGCCAATCATCTATCATTACTTCTAGACAAGATATAGGAAACATTTCAACGGTTTCTTTGATAACCTCTGCAGACGGCAGAAATCTTCTTTCTTCTATAGTTACTTGAAGAGGACTTCGATTTGTGCAGGACAGAGCTGCTGCCAGACCGGTTAGAGCGTCCGCTTTTGCATTCTCAAAGCGTGGTATGTGTTTAATTTCCACATGACAAAATTGTTCAAGCAACTTTTGTGCCTTCCGATAATAGGGCAGAAGTTCTTCTTTCCTTACTTTGAATTCTGTTGTCAACTGATTTACAATCAATTTAGAATCTCCGAAGATATGCAATAATTTTATTTCCATTCCGATGATAAGAGCTCTGTATTCAGCTTCATTGTTTGTACATGCGGTGCCCAATGTGAAGGAATATGGCAATAAATCGCCTTGAGGTGTAATGAATATTATTCCTGCCCCCGCTCCCGATATTCGAGCAGCACCATCAAAATACATTTGCCAAAGATTCTGAGATTCAGCCAACATAACCTGTTCATCTGGAAATTCGTCATTAATTTTTCACTTTCTGCTATAGGATGCGCTGCGAGGAAGTCTGCCATGGCTTGTCCTTTTACTGCTTTCGCTGGTTTATATGAAATAGTATATTCTGACAGCAATAACATCCACTTGGCTAGTCTTCCCGACAACATTGGCCTGGTCATTAAAAATTTTATCGGATCTGCTCTTGAGATCAGAGTTATATCATGAGAGAGACAATAATGCCTCAACTTTTGTACAGCGAATATCAAAGCCAAACATTCTTTCTCGATTGAAGAATAATTGCATTCTGCCCCCATCAATGTTCGGCTTAGATAATAAAGAGCAGTCTCTTTTCCGGCTTCGTTCACCTGTGCTAACAAAGCACCCAAAGAATTTGTAGCTGCAGATGTCTATAAGATAAGTGGCTTACCTTTTATTGGAGCTGTTAACACCGGCGGCTGTCTTAATAATTCCTTGATTGAGTCAAATGCATTTTGACAGGCGTGATCCCATACAAATTCTGTATCTTTCTTCATTAACCGAGAAAATGGCTGACACCTTCCTGCGAGGTTTGAAATGAAACGGCGAATGTATGCCAATTTTCCTTGTAAGCTTTTTAATTCCTTCAACGTCGTTGGTGGCGGCATATTTTGAATAGCCTTAATTTTTTCTGGATCAATCTCGATCCCTCTATGTCGTACAACAAAGCCAAGGAATTTGCCAGAAGATACTCCAAATGCACACTTAGCAGGGTTCATCTTTAGTTGCTTCTTTCTGAGACGACGGAAAACTGATGCTAAATGTTCGCGATGTTCTTGATGATCTCCTGACCTGACCACCAAGTCATCAACATAGCATTCAACATGTTTATGCATCATATCTTGAAAAATGTTTTTCATCGCCCTTTGATATGTTGCCCCAGCATTTTTGAGACCGAAAGGCATAACTTTATAACAATAAATTCCAAGCGGTGTTCTGAAAGCCGTTGCCTCTTCATCTTCGGGTGCCATTCTGATTTGATTATAACCCGCATATCCGTCCATAAAGGACATAATAGCATACTGAGTAGTGCTATCAATTAATAATTCTGTTATCCGGAGAGGAAAGTCATCTTTTGGACATGCTTCATTCAGATCTCTGAAGTCGATGCATACTCTAATCTGCCCATTCTTCTTTTTCACCGGAACAATGTTTGATATCCACTTAGGATATTTAACTTCTCTGACGAATCCAACCTTTATTAATTTATTTACTTCCTTTTCGATTAATGGAATCAGGTCTGGGTGGAATCGGCTTTGTGCTTGCTTTATTGGTTTCTTTTCTTTGGAAATATTTAATCGATGCATTGCTACAGAAGGTTCCAATCCCGGCATTTCTTCATGTCCAAGCGAAGACGTCTTTATTTTCTCTGAGAAGCTGACCATATTTCTTAAATTCCTGATCTGAAATACTGACACTGATAAATGTGTTCCTTGGCTCTTCTGCTGTTCCCAAATTTATTTCCCGCAAGCCATCTATCGTCGGCTGTCCCCCGTCTTCTATTTGTCTTGGAGCATTTTCAGGACACTTGACTACCTTAGAATCTTGTTCTGACATCTGTTCGGCTGGAGTCATATCTACTGATACCATATTTACTGATGATTCTGCTCCTAATCCTTGGAATTTTCTCCATTTTTCTTGATTAACTCCGAGAGGGATTTGAATTCCTTTCCCATGATTCAGTCCAGTGGGCTTGTCACAATCAAAACCCATATTTCTCATGATTTTCTTGCTTACTGCACTGTATTTTCTCAAATTCTGTGGTGCTAACTCTCCGTGATATATATTGCTTGTGTTTTCATTCTTCATCTCTGCTGCAACGTGGAACTTTATTGCTTCAGGATATTTAGCACTGGCTCTGACTTGAAATGTGCCTGGGGCGGCTGTAAATGGCTTACATCTTTCGATATTGGGTAAGGGCATCGTGTAATTGGACTGTAAGACTTTCAACTGTTCTGTCGACAACAATGTCAACGGCGGTTGTCCCGGTTGTCTCAGGCGCTTTGGTACAAAATAGAACTTTTTCCTTGCTTCTGTAGTTTCGGGAGATTCCGCCCTTTCTTCTCTAGCTTTATTTATTTGAACATCTTTCAAGACTCTCTTTCCATCATCATTTCCCGCTTCTTTTGAGAAACATTTATAATAGCTAGCATCCGCAAAGAAAGACTCAGCTTCTGTATATGGTTTCGCATCAGCCATTACTTTACACTGCATTCCATCCTTATAGTATTTGAAACATTAGTGTAGAGTAGAAGGTACAATATTGTACTGATGTATCCATGGCCTGCCTAAGAGAAGGTTATATGTCGTCACAGCATTTATAACATGACATACAACAGTAGTAATTAGTTCTCCCACTTCCAATATTACTGTAATTTTACCGAGTGCGCGTTGTCCATCTTGATTAAACCCTTGTATCATCATTCCACTGGGGCGCAAATCTGAACGGTGGTAACCCAATTTAGTGATCATGGAAAGTGGCAAAAGATTCACTGCTGACCCATTGTCTATCATGATTCGTTTTATCTTCTTTTCGCAAATGTACCCTTCTATCATCAATGGCCTGTTATGTTCTGTTTCACCAATTAAGTCATCATCAGAGAAAGATATTACTGGTAGACAATCCACCTTTTCCTTGCTTCTTTCATTCTTCATTTCTGTCAGTAAAGTTTCTCTCACATCGTGATCAGACAGTGCTTGAATCAAACTCTGTCGAAACTCTTCTGATAACTTGAGCGCATCATAAATACTCAAACGTGCCGATATACCTTTCAAGTGACTAACTACATCGTAAGCCACTTTCGTCGCTGTATCTTCATTTCTACTTCTATCCTTGATGTTCTGCTTTTCAGTCACTTCTTTCCTTATAATTTCTGCCTTTTGCTTTACCGGACTTGTTATCTGCTTCCCCGATCGCAATGTAATCATTGTCGCATTTCTTATCGGCCTTCGGTCTCCCTTCTCTTTCATTCCTCGAGTCTTTTCTTGAATTGACAATACATTTACTGTCGCCCTTGTATTCTTTTCTTTGCTTTCGCTGGTTATTATATCTCCTCTATTTATCATTCGCTGTATGATGCATTTTAACGTTTAACAATTTTCTGTCGGATGTCCCACTAAACGATGATAACGGCAAAAGTTTCTTTCTCAGGTTCTCGTCACATCTTCAGGGCGTTTCGGTTCCGGTAATTCCAGGGTACCTGCTTTTAACAATTGTTGCATCATAGGCACCACGTCCTCTTTGTCAAACTCAAAATCCTTCATGAGAATCGAGCATTCTAAGCTTTTTTCCACTGTATCTGTCCCTTGATTGATTCCAGTTTTCTCTTCCTTCCGGCCTTTTGTCTCTTGAGCCCTTCGCCTCTTGATTTTTCTTATCCCGATCGATGGTGTTGACGGTTGTCCTGCCAGGTATTCTTCTGACAGTTTCATGATGAAATGCTGGCATTTTACGAGTCATTAATTCCACTGCATGGGCTTTGGTAGCCAAATCGCGAAAGGTTCCGATATCAGCGCTGGTGAGTCCGAACGCAATTCCTGTCTCCATAGAGTTCAGACACATTTTGACTTGTTCCTTTTCTTCCGGCAACTGCCTACACGATGCCCCCAGTGTCTTCCATCTGTCTATGAATTTTTCAACTGGTTCTCCTTCTCGCTGTCGTACTGAAGCTAATTCTGTGATACTAACATCGCGTTCTGATGAGAAGAAGTTTGACATGAAAGCATCTTGCATTTCTTCCCATGTGCGTATAGACCCTGGTGCTAAATTTGAATACCACCTGAAAGCTTTACTTGTCAACGATGATCCAAATAAGTGTAAACAGTATTGAGGTATTGTGGAGAAGTTTCCCATGCTGGTGATGAAATGCATCAGGTGTTCTTCTGGTGATCCTTCCCCATTAAATTTCTGGAAATCTGGATGCTTAAAACTGGCTGGAAACGGAACATCTTCCACCTCTCTCGGGTAGGGTGTTCGGTATCTGAAACGGCCGGTATTCGCGCGCTCCCTTTCTATTCTGACTGCTTCTTCGACGACTTGTCTTACATCATCCTGTGTTATAGCCCTTGTTGCCGGAACTGATCCTCGTGATCCTATCTCTTGCGAACGAGAGCCTTCAGGTTGGTTCTCTTGTCCATTCGTTGCTCCCATCATGGGTGGAGCCACTATTTGGGCTACATTATGTGCCAGAGTTACCAGAGCTTCTCTGAGGTTCCGGCATTCATCCATTAGCACTCTTTGTGCCTCTACCATTTGATCAACACGTTCTTCAGTAGATGGCCTATTTCCTTGACCCGTTTCTGCCATATATACTGCGGCCTCTTGACTGTTTGTCGAAGCTGTTTTTTGAGTAAAACGCGAGTATGTTGACGTAACAGGACTTATAAAGAGGGGAGACATTGGAGTCTTGTTTGATTCTTGTGTACTTCCTGTGCTTTCAACCGATCGAGGTGATATAGTTATAGGCGAGCTTGTTTGAGGTGACATAGGCATTGGTGATCCTATCATCAGTGCTTTGCCTTTCTGCGACTCTGTCCATTTGGTCTTTGGAGCGATTAAAGCCGGGAAATCGTGCAACGAGAATTGCGAAGCAGCTTGTTCGGGATAAATTGCCGGAGGGGCGAGCTCAGGTTTTCTTCTAGCTATGCTACGCGTGACCGGTCCCTCAGTTCTTGGTACAAGTACTTTCGCTTTGCGGTTCTTTAAAGTCTTTGCTTTTATTTTCTTGGACAGGACCAAAGTCCAATTCTCATCACTTTCTTGTGGTTGAGGTGAGACGGAAATAACTCCCACTGTTACTTGAGTCGCTTTGCGCCTGCTTGTAGTGCTTGCTTTCGTATGCTCAGGAGTTTGGCTCGGCGCATATTCAATTACAAATCCAGTAGCGGTGAATCGGAAGTTCACTTTTCTCGCAACGTTAGCCACATTAGCAATGTAGTGTGATTGAATTTGGGTACCTTCAATAACAAAACATTCATGAAATTAGTATATGGAAGATTAAGTAAACTATCTTAGAGATGAAGGGGAGGATGTTCCCACTGAGAGTCGCCATTTTGGCATCTGGAAGACGCCAAAAACAGTAATGAGAGTCTTGTAACTTTCTCAATGTTAGTGTTAAATAAGATATGAAGATTCCCCAGTGGAGTCGCCATTTTGTTTCGACAAGAAAACAAAAGTATTTGATTTGGGAATTATCTTATTCAAACATAACAATGAAATAGTTACAGAAACAATCATCACATTTTTATTGATTCTGAATTCATTTACATCCTCAAATATCCCTTGATTTTAAGATAGTTTACAAAGAATTCATTGCAAGTTACGATTATCGCAGTTAAATATAAATTTCGACAGCATAACAGTGCTATTTGAATCATCTCCTATGACTTAGGAGGAATAAACAAATAGACCAATAGTCTTCAAGAGGACGGAGATTTCGGCAGTATAACAATGCTATTCCAGTCATCTCCTGAAACTTAGGAGGAATACGCCTTTTCTTCCTTTTCTCCTGAACAAGAAGAACTTAAATACTTGAAGACTCTAGTCATTTTAGCAGCATAACAGCCCATTGTTGTTATAGACTATCTTGCAGTCGGTTTGCGCCAGTCCGCGCAAACTACAGACTTTGCACGGGTCCGCGCAAACGACAGGAGCCCAATGCTCCTTTGCGCGGGTCCGCGCAAACTACAGGAGCCCAATGCTCTGCACCTTCTATCTTCTTCTTCGTCTTTCTTTCGCTCTGAAAATCTTCTAACCCCTTTTGAGAGAAAGAACGGGGTATTTATAGACATCTTTACTGGTGTAAATCTCTGTTCTGGTCGATGTGGGACAAAATAACATCCAACCCTTTTTTATACATCCGTAAAATACTTTGCGCGGACCAGCGCAATCGATATGCTTTGCGCGGTCCAGCGCAACCTACCATCCCCGCGCAATCTGCCTTCACTGATCAACCCGCGCAACTCATGTACTTTGCGCGGTCCTGCGCAATTAATTCACTTTGCGCGAACCCGCGCAAAGTCATCTTCAAACTGATTTTCTGGACATTTCTTTTCTGCACTTCTTTGCTTATTTTATGCCTCAACAGCAGTTGCGCCGGTCGCGCAACGAAGAGAGTCGTTGTGTGGATCGCGCAATCATTGAAGATCTCTGACACGTGTGAAGGGTCTATAAATACCCCACTTCCCTTCTCATAAGAATGTTGGAGCATAAAAAATTATTATTATCATGAAAAGGAAAGGGAACAAATAATAAAGAAAGACAGGTTGCGCGGATCGCGCAACCAAAAAGGAAGGTTGTGCGGTTGAAGTAGCCAAAATTTCAGTTGCGCAAGTCGCGTAACAAGGAAGGCAGTTGCGCGGATCGGGCAACAGAGAAAGCAGTTGCGCCGTTCGCGTAACGAAGAAAGCAGTTGCGCCGGTCGCATAACGAAGAGAGTCGTTGCGCGGATCGCGCAATCAATGAAGATCTCTGACACGTGTGAAGGTCTATAAATACCCCACTCCCTTCTCATACGGGGAGAGAGATTTTTGGAGAGACTGAAATAGAGCAACTGAAGGTAGAGAGAGCAGAGCCATGTTCAGTTGCGCGGACCGCGCAACATGTATATCAGTTGCGCGGATCGCGCAACTACTAGATTGGTTGCGCGGACCGCGCAAATAGTCAGCTGATCGGCTTGTAGGAGAAATTACTTCTCTAAAAGAAAAGATCAAATGATCTATTCAGTAATTCCTCCTAAGTATTGGGAGATGACCAAAATAGCGTCGGAGTGCTGCCGAAATTTCTGTCTCCATGAAGATCAGATGATCTATTCAGCAATTCCTCCTAAGTATTGAAAGATGACTAAAACAGACGCCGAAAGGCTGCCGAATTCAGGATTGGACAAATAATAAGCTTTGCTAAAAAAATAATTTGTTCTTTTTATGTGATTTATCTTAGAATCAAGGGATGTATAGAGGATGTAAATGAACCCAATATTAATAAAATATGATGATTGTTCTGAATACTCTTTTGTTATGTTTGAATAAGATCAATTCCCCAAATCAAACACATTCGTTTTCTTGTCAAAACAAAGAGGAAGAAAGATTTTTCGAGAGACTGAAATAGAGCAACTGAAGGTAGAGAGAGCAGAGCCATGTTCAGTTGCGCGGACCGCGCAACATGTACATCAGTTGCGCGGATCGCGCAACTACTAGATTGGTTGCGCGGATCGCGCAAATAGTCAGCTGATCAGCTTGTAGGAGAAATTACTTCTCTAAAAGAAAAGATCAAATGATCTATTCAGTAATTCCTCCTAAGTATTGGGAGATGACCAAAATAGCGTCGGAGTGCTGCCGAAATTTCTGTCTCCATGAAGATCAGATGATTTATTCAGCAATTCCTCCTAAGTATTGGGAGATGACTAAAACAGACGCCGAAAGGCTGCCGAATTCAGGATTGGACAAATAATAAGCTTTGCTAAAAATAATTTGTTCTTTTTATATGATTTATCTTAGAATCAAGGGATGTATAGAGGATGTAAATGAACCTAATATTAATAAAATATGATGATTGTTCTGAATACTCTTTTGTTATGTTTGAATAAGATCAATTCCCCAAATCAAACACATTCGTTTTCTTGTCAAAACAAAATGGCGACTCCGCTGGGGAATAATCTTATCTTATTTTAACATCAACATGAAGATGATTGAAAAACAATCACCATGGTTTGGCGTCTTTCTGACGCCAAAATGGCGACTCTCAGTGGGAACATCCTCCCCTTCATCTCTAAGATAGATCCTTCTATCCTCCAGAAAACTAACTATAGATATGTTTTATAACTGAAGGTACATTAATTCAACTGCAAGTTACAATCAATGACAATTCCTGCAAGAGAAGTAAACTTTCGCTTTACTACAACTGGGTTCGTGATAGAGTATACGCCGGATCAAACTCCCGTATGTATGACTCGGTTTCTCGCAACCAAGAGCAATATGACTCAAGTGATAGCTGGAGTCGTATCTGCTTCACCTCAACCGTTGGATAGTACTAAGGATTGGACTGTCGTAGTATCCCGTAAGACAAGAGCGTGGAATGCAAGAAATGCTCGAATAAATCTGCCAGTGCCGAGAGTTCGAGGGCCAATAACGCGCAATGCAGGTAGGAAGCATCCTGAGCTCGCCCCTCCCGAAATATATCCGGAACGGATAGTTCCACAGTCAGCGTTACGCGACTTCCCAGCTTTAATCGCCCCAAAGGTTAAATGGACGAAAGAACAGAAAGGCAAAACGGTAATGACGGGTTCCTCAATATCGACATCTCCAAAGACAAGCTCATGGATGTCTATATCACCTCAATCAGCTGATAATACCAGAAATATAGAAAAGTAAAAAAGAACTCCACCTTCTCCTCTCTTCCTGAGTCCTCTTACGTCGGCATCTTCTCATCCTACTCCAATTACGGCCTCGTCAAAGAGTGGAGAGGCTACAGTATATGTGACTGAGACAGGACAAGGCAACGCATCAACTACAGAAGATCGTATTAATGAGATGGCAGAAGCACAGAGAGTATTAATGGAAGAGTGTAGACACCTCAGAGAAGCCCTGACAACTCTTGCGCACAACATGGCCCAGATAGCCACCCCGCCACTGATGAATACGATGAATGGACGAGAAAACCGGCCCGAAGGCTCTCATCCGCAAGGGATAGGATCTCGAGAGTCTGTTCCGGTCGCAGGAACCATAACACAAGATGACATAAGACAAGTCGTCGAAGAAACAGTGAGAATAGAAAAAGAACGTGAAAACACTGGCCGTTTCAGATATCGAACGCCATATCCAAGAGAAGTGGAAGATATTCCATTCCCAGCCAATTTCAAACATCCAGATTTTCAGAAGTTTAATGGGGAAGGATTGCCGAAAGAACACCTGATGCACTTCATTACCAGCATGGGGAATTTTTCTACGATACCGCAGTATTGCCTAAGATTGTTCGGGTCGTCATTAACGCATAAAGATTTTCGGTGGTATTCCAGCCTGGTTCCCGGATCGATGCGTACATGGGAAGAAATGCAAGATGCCTTTATGTCAAACTTCTTTTCTTCTGAGCGTGACGTTAGTATTACAGAGTTGGCCTCCATACGGCAGAGGGAAGGAGAACCAGTCCAAAAGTTCATAGACAGATGGAAGACATTAGGAGCCTCGTGTAGGCAGTTGCCAGAGGAAAAGGAACAGGTCAAAATGTGTCTGAATTCTATGGATACAGGAATTGCGTTTGGACTCACCAGCGCCGATATTAGAACGTTCCGCGACCTGGCCACTATAAAGCTCATGCTTTAGAGTTGATGACTCGTAAAATACCAGCATTCCACCGCGAGACTGTTAGAAGAATGCATGGCAGGACGAATGTGAATACTGTCGAACATGATAAGAAAAACAGAGATACCAAAGATTCAAGAGATAAAAGGGCAGAACGAAGAGAAGGATGGAATCAATCAAGACATAAATACAGTGGAAAGAGACTCTGAATGCTGGATTCTCATGAGGGGTTCGATTTTGAGAAGGAAGATGTAGTTCCTATGATGAAACAGCTACTGAAAGCCGGCACAATAGAATTGCCAGAACCCAAGCGCCCCGAAGATGTGACAAAAACCAGGGAAAGAGATTTCTGCCGCTATCATCGTCTGGTGGGACATCCGACGGAGAATTGCTATACGCTGAAGTGTATAATACAGCGGATGATAGACAAGGGTGAAATAATAACTGGCGAAGGAAAAGAAAAGAACACAAGAGTGGCAGTAAACATGCTCGCGATTCGAGAGAAAGCTCGAGAGGTAGAAGGAAAAAGGGGCGAAAGGACGACAAAGAAAGTGGCAGTTATTACCTTGCGATCAGGAAAGAAAACAGCAAGCCCTGTGAAGCAAAGGGCAGAGATTATAAGGAAAGAAATCGTTCAGAAACCGAAAAATAGCGATGAGAATGAAGAGAAAAGTGAAAAGGCAAAGGTAACTTACGACGTGGTCAGCCATTTGAAAGGGATACCGGCACGGCTAAGCATTTATGATGCGCTCAAGTTATCAGAGGAGTTTCGACAAAGTCTGGTCCAAGCATTATCTAATCATAATGTTAGGGAAACTCTATTGACAGAAATGAGGCATGAGGAATATAATGAACGAACAGATTGCTTGCCAATCATTTCATTCTCCGATGATGATTTGATCTGTGAAGTGAAACATAATAGACCATTGATGATAGAAGGTCATATCCGTGAGAAGAAGGTTAAACGGATTATGATAGATAATGGGTCTGCAGTGAACCTCCTGCCACTGTTTATGATAAGCAAGCTGGGATATCGCCGTTCTGATCTACGCCCTAGTGGAATGATGATACAGGGCTTCAACCAGGATGGGCAGCGCGCACTCGGGAAGATTACAGTGACATTAGAAGTGGGAGAATTGACGACCAACGTCGTATGCCATGTCATAAACGCAATGACAACGTATAATCTTCTCCTGGGAAGGCCATGGATACATCAATACAGTATCGTACCTTTTACTCTGCACCAATGCTTCAAATACTGTAAAGGTGGGCGACAATATAAAGTGATGGCAGACGCAAGACCATATACAGAAGCTGAGTCTTTCTTTGCAGATGCAAGCTATTACAAAGGGTTCGCTGAAGAAACGCGAGATAGTGATGAAAACAGAATTCTAAAAGATGAAACAATGTCAAAGAGGAAAAGGCTGAATCTTCTAAGACTGTAGAAGTAAAGAAGAAGTTCTATTTTGTGCCAAAGCATCTGAGACAACCAGGGCAACCGCCATTAACCTTATTATCGCCTGAACAGCTAAAAACTTTGCAGTCTAATTATACAATGCCGCTGCCAAACGTAGAAAGGTGCAAGCCATTTTTAGCCGCTCCAAAAAGATTCCAAGTCAAGGCCAACGCAAAACACCCTGAGCCGATAGAATTTTACGCTGCAGAAAAAGAAACAGATTTAAAAGAAGAAATCGGGAATAATGTATACCATGGTAGGTTGACACCACAAAACCTGGAGGGATACAGTTCAGTGAGCAAGAAGATTATGAAAGGAATGGGTTTTGATTGCGAAGAACCCGCTGGTCTGAATCAAGGGAAGGGAGTGCAAATCCCTCTTGGGATTAATCAAGAAAAGCGGAGAAAATTTCAAGGATTGGGGGTAGAATCATCAGTAAATGTGACTGCAGCTGCACAAATATCAGACGAGGGCCCCAAAACAGTCGAGTATCTTGAAATGGCTCCGAAGCAAATGGAAGACGGGGGGCAACCAACGATTGACAGTCTGCGAGAAATAAATTTGGGCACAGAAGAAAAGCCAAAGAATACGTTTATTAGTATTGGTCTTTCCGAACAAGAGACTGAGAAATATGTCCAACTCCTCAAAGAAAATAAAGATGTCTTCGCTTGGACTTATGCAGAGATGCCAGGCCTAGAACCCTCCGTAGCAATGCACCGGTTAAATATCTTCAAAGAGAAAAGGCCAGTTAAACAAACACAAAGGCGATTCCATCCAGATTTGATTCCATCAATCGAAGAAGAAGTCAGCAAGCTGATAAAAGTTGGGTTCATCAGAGAAGTCAAATATCCTAAGTGGATATCGAATATTGTCCCTGTGAAAAAGAAAAATGGACAAATCAGAGTGTGCATCGACTTCAGGGATCTGAACGAGGCCTGTCCGAAAGATGATTTCCCTCTCCCAATTACAGAATTGTTAATTGATAGTACGACTCAGTATGCTATTATGTCTTTTATGGACGGCTACGCAGGATATAATCAGATTAGAATGGAACCCGAAGATGAGGAGGCAACAGCATTCAGAACGCCGCTCGGAATTTATTGCTATAAGGTTATGCCATTTGGTCTCAAAAATGCCGGGGCAACATATCAGAGAGTGATGCAAAATATATTTCAAGATATGATGCATAAACATGTAGAATGTTATGTTGATGACTTGGTAGTCAGGTCAGAAGATCATCAGAAACATCGCAAACATTTAATGTCAGTTTTTCGTCGACTGAGGAAGAAACAACTAAAGATGAACCCGACTAAATGCGCATTTGGGGTGTCTTCAGGCAAATTTCTTGGCTTCGTCATACGGCATAGGGGTATCGAAATCGATCCCGAGAAAGTTAAAGCCATCCAAAATATGCCGGCACCTACAACACTGAAGGAATTAAAAAGTTTACAAGGAAAACCGGCATACATCAGCCGCTTTATTTCAAATTTGGCAGGAAGGTGCCAGCCATTCTCCCATCTCATGAAGAAAGATACAAAGTTCGTATGGGATCAAGCCTGTCAGAATGCATTCGATTCGATAAAGGAACTGTTGAAACAACCGCCAGTATTAACAGCTCCAATAAAAGGTAAGCCGCTTATCTTATACATATCTGCAGCTGAGAATTCTTTGGGTGCTTTATTGGCCCAGGTAAATGAAGAAGGAAAAGAGGCTGCTCTTTATATCTAAGCCGAACACTAGTGGGGGCAGAATGCAATTATTCCCCAATCGAAAAGGAGTGTTTAGCACTAATATTCGCGGTACAAAAGCTGAGGCATTACTGTCTCTCCCATGACATAACTTTGATCTCAAGAGCAGATCCGATAAAGTTTTTGATGACAAGACCACTATTGTCGGGAAGATTGGCTAAATGGATGTTGTTGCTCTCAGAATATACTGTTATATACGAATCAGTGAAAGCAGTAAAGGGACAAGCAGTGGCGGATTTTCTTGCGGCACACCCTGTAGCAGGGAACGAGACCATCAATGACGACTTGCCAGATGAACAAGTGATGCTGACTGAGTCGCAAAGCCCATGGCAGATGTATTTTGACGGCGCTGCAAGAACATCAGGAGCGGGGGCAGGAGTGATATTCATTACCCCCCACGGCGATTTATTACCTTACTCCTTTGCATTGGGCACTGCATGCACAAGTAATGAAGCCGAATATAAAGCCCTTATTATCGGAATGGAAATAGCTCAACAGATGGAGATAAAAACGCTGCATATCTTTGGAGATTCTAAATTGATTATCAATCAATTGACAACAGAATTCGAGGTAAGAAAACAGGAATTGTTACCCTATTATCGAAAAGCACAGAAATTGCTAGAACAATTCTGTCATGTAGAAATCAAGCATGTACCTCGGTCAGAAAATGTAAAAGCAGATGCTTTGGCTAGCTTGGCAGCGGCCCTGTCCTGCTCAAACCGAAGTCCTCTCCAAGTAACCATAGAGGAAAGAAGATTTCTGCCATCCTCGGAGCTCATTGAAGAAGACGCCGATGTGCTTCTTGTATCATGCTTGGAAATAACGACAGATGATTGGCGTCAACCTTCATCGATTATCTCAAGTATAACATCTTGCCAGAAGATCAAGTACAGAAGCAGCAGATTAAACAACGGTCAGGTAGATTTATCATATGTAGCGAGATATTATATAGAAAATCTCATAATGGAATGTTGCTACGTTGCCTAGACAAGCAGAAGCAAGCCAAACGTTGCGAGAAATACACTCCGGTGTGTGGAGCACATCAGGCTGGCCGAAATCTATTTCACAGAATACATCGAATGGGTTATTATTGGCCCACCATGTTCAAGGACGCGGTAGATTATGCGAAACAGTGCCATGAATGTCAAATCCATGGAGACGTCATACATGTTCCTCCAGAAGACCTGCATCAACTATAGCCTCTTGGCCATTCTCCGCTTGGGGGCTTGACATAATTGGTCCTATAAACCCACTTTCGTCCAAAGGAAAGCAGTATATTCTGGCAGCAACCGATTATTTTTCCAAATGGGCTGAAGCAGTTGCTTTACGCAATGTTAAGGAGAAAGACGTGGTCAATTTCATCAGGCACGCACATAATATATCGCCATGGTATTCCAAAGAAAATCGTTACAGATAATGGCACTCCTTTCAAAAACAGAGGTATGGAAAAGCTATGTCAGAAATTCGGCATTCAACATTCGTTCTCAACACCTTATTATCCACCAGCAAATGGGTTGGCAGAAGCGTTTAACAAAACGATAGTCAAAATATTGAAGAAAACAGTGACAGGGAATAAACGCGATTGGGACGAAAAGTTGCAAGAAGCCTTATGGGCATACAGAACCACTCAGCGGACAGCAACAGGAGTGACACCGTACTCATTGGTCTACGGTGTAGAGGCAGTCATCCCAATTGAAATACAAGTAGCTTCGCTCAGAATGGCAGTACATCAGTCCATGACAGATGATGAAAATGCAAAAATAAGACTGAAAGAGTTAGATTTGCTCGATGAAAAATGCCTGGCAGCTCAGCAGCGATTGCAGTCATATCAAGCAAGAATATCAGCTGCTTTCGATAAACGAGTTAAATACCGCTCTTTCAAAAAGGGAGATACGGTGCTAATGTTGAAAAGACCTATATTGGTCACCCGGCGAACAGGGGGCAAATTCGAGCCTAAATGGGATGGGCCATACATAATAAAGGACGTGTACTCCAACGGGGCATACAGAGTTGTAAATCAAGACGGGCAAGGTATCGGCATACCGGTCAATGCTCGCTTTATCAAAAGATATCGTCCTTGAAGAAGTTATTGATTTTGATCCAGAACATTATCAGCATAATGTTTCTACATCAAAAGGGGGCAAGAAGATGTATCATCAAATGAATAAAGAAGCAGTTCGCGAGCATGTCAAGACTATATATCCATATCAAAACATCGCCATAAGCGCTCCCGCGAATTCTGACTCTCTATTGAAATTGATAAACATCGCCAAGCTGATATATTGCAAACAACACGGATGGACGCCCTTAAGGATATTAGCAGAGGGATGATATATCAATCTCAGTCAGAGAGAAGGGGAGTGGTGATGATCACATCTATTATTATCTGCTCAAGCATTTTAAGGCAGTCTAGCCAAATCCAAAAAGAAGAGCGAATCCAAGAAGAGCGAATCCGAAAAAGCCAAATCCTAAAAAGGGATCAAGCTTTAAAAGGGCCAGAAGCTCTAAAAAAATCAAAAACTTTAAAAGGATCAGGCTCTAAAAGGATCAAGCTTAAAAAGGGTTAGCTACACATAAGACCTATCAAGATCGCCATTCGGGCAGTGACGAGGAGCCAATGGCCTTAAAAAGCTCGTGAAGGCCATCGTACATACCCATGCGGGCAGCCGATGAAGCCAACGACTAAAAGCCTAAAAGGCCATAAGTCGTAGAATGGCTAGTCTTGCGTAATTCCCATGCCGTCTGTATAGCTTTCCGGCAGCGTCACGGGGAACGGAAGAAAATGCCCTCCCATGAATGGGCTCGACCTTGTAGACGAAGAAAACAAGGGCTGCAGTGTGAGCTTTTAGATAGGCCAACCGTGCATAGGACCCTCCAGATCTAGGGTTTGATTTCAGTAGTAACTCGTGAGGAAGGGATTAAGCCTACTCTTTGATGGACTGACGACCCTAGATTTGGTGCCCAAAGGTAGCCTTGCGAGCCCTGCGAACTCTAAAGAGTTACTGTGGCCAACCCTGTGCATAAAACCAACAGTTCACCGCCCGGAAGCGTCAATGGGCCCCTCTGATGGACCGTGGCCATGAGCTCAAGGCAGTGAAAAGTCCAAGAGAACTCTAGAGAGTTACAGAGACCATCACATAAGACCAACAAGTGCTCCACTACTCAAGAGCTTAAACTGTGTGTGTGTGCGCGCTCCACTACTCATGAGCTTAAACTGTGTGGCTAACCAAACTAAAACTTAGCACCGCCAATCAAAATAAGGATCATCTAGGAACTCCTTACTAACAAAGCATAAAAGGATAGATATATCTATAAGCATGATACAACGTAAAATGCATCAATCAGGATGCGACATAAATTAGACAGCATCATCATCAAAATACCATAAAATTACTTGTGATTCTGGAAACATGAGTAGTAACAAAATACATCAAAGATTAAATGTTTTACAGCTCTCCAGTAATACCTAATGCTGCCAAGTATTGTTGTAAATTATCTTGGAGACTAACTTGAGCAGCAGCATGCTCCAATCGAGCATTAGAGATCATCCGAGCGGGATCTAGAGCACTAGCTAACTTTTCCTCCAAGGAAATGATTAGCTCTTCATTCTTTACCAGTTTAGATCTCTCGGAATACATAGAGTGGCAGCTGCAGTCTATCTTCTCCTGGACTCTTTCGATGTTTAACTTTATCTCGAACTCTGCCTCTCTAATTGTGAAATTTCTTGCTTCAGGACGGTAATGCGACCCTGAACAGATGCTTTGTCATTAACAAAAGTCTTCAGTTGGTTTTGTAAAGACGATTGTTCCTAATCATGGCAAGAAATGAGAGGGGCAAGTTGAGAAACTCTCTCCTTGGAAAGTGCAAGCTGTCTTCTATATTCCAGAATTTCAGGAGAAATAGTCATGGTTGCGGCTGATGACATGGCAGCTATTGAGTTATGGAATCTCAAGAGGGCATCACGCACGGAGGAAACATCTACGAGAGGCACTGTTCAAGACATCCAAAGCAGCAGTTAAATCACACCATTGATCAGGATCCTTAAATATTTCGACAATAGCCAGTATCGAATTCCTGATCAGAGCCAGTCTATGTGCAGAGATCTTCTCAAATGATGACGCATTCAACGAAGTGCCAATAGAGCCAGAGCTAGTTGCACCACTTTGAGGTAAGTTCCCTATCAAGGAATGAAATGTAAAAAGTTATAATAAAGGTTTTATACACAGGCGGTAAGAAAATTATGAACAAGAAAAGGAATATACTTTCTGCTGGTGTCGAAGCGGCAAGTGGTTGTGTATCTTTGGAAAGAAGAGGATCGGGCGCTATCATATCTGCAAAAGATGGAGCCCTGTTTTCGACACTCGTAGCAGCAGTAGCAGGGATGAGCGAGTCAGTTTGCTTCTCTAAAAAAATATTTCATTCACGCGCCACCGATCGCGGAGATATGGAGAATCTTGGAGAGACTGATGGTGCGGCAGGGGGCAGGTTCAGGGAGAAAACCCTAGGCGACTCTGCGTTTGTGGCATGATCATCTGAAACAAAACGTGTGAGATGAAATAGAAAAGAAGAAACAAGAGTAAAAATGGTAGTAATATTCTCTTATGAGGCGAGCGTCTGTATGTACCATAGTCAATAGGTTCTTCTTCTTCCCTCGCCGCAGGAGAGGTATTCGAGGAACAACTTCAGAAGTTGAAGGAATGTGTTCTTCATTAGCAGGGATGTGTTCTGCAATCGTATCATCCTCGTCGCTGATGTTCACTTCTCCTTCTTCGTACATATTTTCTTGATTCTCCTCTCCTACCTCACTCTCGTCAGAGGTGGTGTCCTCAGATGAAGAAGCCGAATCTTCGCCAACGGTATCTTCTGTGCTAGAATTCTCAATAACGACTTGTTTGTCTTTAGAAAGAAGACGTTGGGAGTTTCCCGGTTGGTTCGCAATAACTTGAGCTGGAGCAGTGGTAGCAGTATTCTCTCCTCTCTGTGGAGAAGCTTGAGCACGTGTACGGGATCTCGTCATTGGAGAGGAAACCGGTTGTGGGTGAGAAAGAGTAGAAGGAGAAGGTTGATTGGGTGGACCAACATTAATCTCTGGTTGAACAGGAGACTCTGTTGCAACTTCTTCCCTATGCAGTCGATGTAAAGGAATTTGCTCAAATTCGCAAGTGTCACCGTATGCTGTCCATCCTTCAAGAGTGTTGTCGGGTTTTATCTCGCGAATGGGCTCATCTATCGAAATCATGATACGACCACTACCTGAAGGGGCATGACTGGTCTCTGCAATGAAACCGATCCCCGCTTCGAAAGTGCGACCTTTGAGCTCAGGAGGAGGAAGCCAGACCGGTTGCGACACTGGAAAACTTTTTCGGACTAGATACGATTGGTGTACCCACCATCTCATGTGATTGTATGATGCTCTTGGGGTACGATCACATCCTGGGATGATGAAGGAAGAATTAGCTCGGCCCAATAATTGTTTCCAGATCATTGCCCAATTGTATGGACCAGTCCCATAACTACGCATTCTCCGGGTAACCAGTCCACAGTCTTCTGGTATTGCCTGGTCAAAACCAAATTGACGCGCAAAGCGACTTGGATAATATGGTTCTCTCCAGAATTCGGTTCCTTCTCTCGAGGGTAGACTGCACGATCTGAAGGATATAAAAAATCCCCTCTCTACTGAAGAGAGTGAGTCAGTATCTGCCTTTTCAGTATCCACAATATAACAGGGAAGACCAAAGTGGAAATAGTTTATCTTAGTATCAGAAGAAACGGCATCCTTGGCCCAGTCGTAAGATCTTTTGGCCATGGACCTTTTCTGGAAAAAGTGGAGAGGAACTTTGGAGGGGTGGACATAGGCCTTTTCTGGAACTTCGAAAGTCCAGGGAAAGTAGACACCAAGCCAACCCAGAAAGTAATGCCATGGCATGTAAGTCGAAGCAGAGCCAACGGAAGGACTTTTTACATGGCATGCTATTTCTCCAAAACCTCTATAGATTGAACAAAGGACGGGCGGAGCCAGAGAAAACTTCATTCCTTTAGCCATGGCACCTGCGACTACGAACACCGAAGGACGAATAACATCTGCTGATTTAGAGCTAGGAAGGACCACCACACTCAGCCAATATGCGATAAAAGCCGCAAGTTCCCCATGAATGAAATATTCGGCACGACCTCTTATTCCTAAGGCGTTCGAGCTCTCGCGAATGATTGCCATTAAATCTAGAAAGGTAAACAAATGAGGTTAAGGTTATGTATATGTATATTAAGATTGTGATAAAAAGGGGTTAAAGAAAGAGAGAATTACTTCAGAGCTCGACTGAAGTGCACCAACCATTGCATGGAATGAATCTTATGGATGTTTGGAAATTTCGACATCTCTTTGAAGAGTTCGATGGTTGACTCTGAGATGGAAGGGATGCGATCGGGAGATGAAAGGAATGCGAATTCTTCATTGGTAGGGACGAACTCATCGAAGAATTGGCCAGTGATTGGTAAACCTGTGATTCTAAAGATGTCCCATAGCGTAATACTCATTTCACCTTCGGGGAAATGAAAAGAATTGGTGGAAGGGCACCAATAGTTGAGGAACGCTTTCAAAATAGAAGATTCTTTGCGAAAAGGATGCGATGTTGCTTCTATCGCAAGAAAAACACCGATATTCGATAAAATCTTGTCATGTTTGTTAAGACTGCGGTAGCCCACTCGGAATAATAATTTTGAGGAGTCAGAAGGCCTCCGGTCCTGAATTCTTCTGGACTCCAAAGTTGGGGACGGTAGCTGAAGCGCTGCTTAAGAGTCTCATAAAAGTGGGACGGATATAAACTATGGACGTCGTAAGAAGGAACGAGAAAAACCATGGAGTGAATATCACCTATTTGCTGTCTTGGTCTTGGCGGCTGCAGGATTCCTTCTAATAATCTGGGTTCTTTAAAAGACCAAGACTTTGTATAGGCCAACCTTTCTGCGGATAAGTAATCTCTGGGCTCACAGATCAGCATGGAGTGGTGGCGGTGCATGCTAAGAGGAAGGGAGATAATGCCTCGTCTATATGGGTTGTCAAATTTGATGACACCCTGTATTTCCCGTACTGATTCCCAGGAATTGTTAAGTTTCTTTCGGTTATGCTCCTTGATCTTCTCTTGAAATTCCTGGGCCTTGTTTCGGCGATGCTTCTTAGGCTTAGAAGGAGGAGGGGTATCTTCTCTACTGGGTGGTCTCTGACTATCCGCATGATAATGTGCAGTAGTCTTCAACCACTCGTCCCAATCATACTCACGACCATGTCTTGGAGGCATTGTCAGGTCACCCATGGTGATAGCCCTATGAACGGGGGATGATAATGACTTGATCCGTGAAGTGAAGTCAAAAGTGGACAGTACGGGCTCTTTTATATAGGCGGGACGCCTAACAGTTGTTTTGAACCGCTTGGACGAAGGCTGCGCAGGAGAAGATAGCGATTCAGTTGCCCGGGGAGTTGTAGCATGATAAGCGTCGGTATTCGGTAGTTCTTGATGAGATGGTTGACTGGAAGGTGGATCAATGACGGTAAAAGTTCTCTTAGTACGAGCCATGATGAAGAAGATTAGCTAAATTGAAGAAAATCTGCCAAGATGACAATTGCGCGGGTCGCGCAACAAGATTGAGAGTTGCGCGGATCGCGCAACAAGTTTGCGAGTTGCACGGTCGCGTAATACGTTTGGTAGCTGCACGGGCAACACAACGACTTAAAAGGCCTTGCGCGACGAAAGATTCGTTGCGCGGGTCGGGCAACAATAGTCAGTTGCGCGGGAGAAAATTTTTGCCAGAGCTCCGCTGCAGAAGTTTCAGAATGAAGAAAATGAGCAGATTTCACTATTTATAGGAAAAAGGACCGAGTACGGTCCTCGGGCCTGGTTGCGCGGTTCGCGCAACTAGTTGAACGGAAAGTCAAGAAGTATCGTGTGTTGTGTATCCTGGTTCGTCGATTCAAGAGAACGAAGAACGGATCAAGGGGGCATCTGTTGGAGCATAAAAAATTATCATTATCATGAAAAGGAAAGGGAACAAATAATAAAGAAAGACAGGTTGCGCGGATCGCGCAACCAAAAGGAAGGTTGCGCGGTTGAAGTAGCCAAAATTTCAGTTGCGCAGGTCGCGCAACAAGGAAGGCAGTTGCGCGGATCGTGCAACAGAAAGCAGTTGCGCCGTTCGCGTAACGAAGAAAGCAGTTGCGCCGGTCGCATACGAAAGAGTCGTTGCGCGGATCGCGCAATCAATGAAGATCTCTGACACGTGTGAAAGGTCTATAAACCCCCACTCCCTTCTCATACGAGAGAGAGATTTTTGAGAGACTGAAATAGAGCAACTGAAGGTAGAGAGAGCAAAGCCATGTTCAGTTGCGCGGACCGCGCAACATGTACATCAGTTGCGCGGATCGCGCAACTACTAGATTGGTTGCGCGGACCGCGCAAATAGTCAGCTGATTAGCTTGTAGGAGAAATTACTTCTCTAAAAGAAAAGATCAAATGATCTATTCAGTAATTCCTCCTAAGTATTGGGAGATGACCAAAATAGCGTCGGAGTGCTGCCGAAATTTCTGTCTCCATGAAGATCAGATGATCTATTCAGCAATTCCTCCTAAGTATTGGGAGATGACTAAATAGACGCCGAAAGGCTGCCGAATTCAGGATTGGACAAATAATAAGCTTTGCTAAAAATAATTTGT
>JAJHSJ010002802.1:0-100000 GCA_021015155.1 Magnolia officinalis | reverse complement strand
GTGGGCCAGCCCTTAAAATAATCTGGAAAATTGGATAGACGGCTGGATATAACACATTCCTCACGGTGGGGCCCACAGAACTAACTGACGTCAATACATATAGCTAGTGTGAGGTATCCCAGCCCATCAGTCCAGTAGGTGGGTCCCACATGGGGCCCACCACATACATGTATGTAGTATAATATAATATTATATTATATTGTTAATTATATATATAGAGAGAGAGAGAGAAATGCTCACACACAACTAGTTGGACCGTGAGTTTTGGTCCAACTAGTTGTGCATTAAATATCAAAATTCTTATTCACATGTAATGCACCACACGTGAGGATATGTGACACTGAGTTTTACATTAGTATATTGAGAATTATGTGTCATAGATCCAAGCCATTTATCAAATAGAGCACGCTAATAAAATTTTATGTACCAAAAGTTAGTAAATTATTGTCACCACTAGAACCACACATGTAACTTGAATATGGACTGTTGGAGTAGATTTCTAACAGTTCACTTTTCTTATAGATGATATCATGTTATCGATAAAAAAATATATATATTTTTTTCTCATATACTTACAATGGACCCTACCCAATTAACGGACCGGATTTGCAAGATATATTGTGCATCACCAAAGTATTTCATGTGTATAAACATTCTTTAGTGGTCCTTTGTAAACATTCACCCTCCTCTTGTCTCTCTCCTCATTTAAACTATTTTTTCCGTATTTAATGCTCTTCATTCCCTGTACATTTGGGAAGGTGTCATGAGCGGACTGACATGTCACGTCACTAAGTTATGTGGGCCCCACCATGATATATGCGTTGTATTCATACCACACATCTATTTGTAGAGATCATTTTAGGACGTGGTTCAAAAGAATGAGGCAGATCCAAAACTGGAGTGGACCCCACCACAGAAAACCGTGGGGAGAGTGATGCCTACCATTGAAACCTTCCTAAGGTCCACCATTATATTTATTTGAGACCCAACCTGTTCACAATATAACATAGACATTAAAGAAGGGAAAACACAAATATCAGCTCGATCGAGAACTTTTGTGGCCCTTAGAAGTTTTTAATGGTGGGCGTCACCCTCTCAACCGTTTTCTGTGGTGGGGTCCATTCCAGCTTTGGATCTGACTCATTCTTTGGCTCATGCCATAAAATAATCTCTCCAAATGGATAGATGGTGTGGATACAAAACATACATCATGGTGGGACCCTAAGAACTAGGTGACGTCACTTCAGTGCCGACTGCAAATTCGCGCTGATTTCTTATGAGACTTTGGCAGGAAGTTCCCGGAACCAGGTGGTGCCCACTATGATGTTTGTGAGAAATCCTGCCCTTCCATCCGTTTTTTGAGTTCATTTCAGGACATGATGCCAAAAATGAACCGTATCCAAAGCTCAAGTGGACCGTACTAAAGGAAAATGTGGTTAGGAAATTCCTACTGTTAAAACCTACCTGGGTTCGACAATGATGTTTACAAGCCATCCATACCGTTAATAACTTCATTCCTACTGGGATGAACTGAAATGACAAATATTAGCATGATTCAAAACTTTTATGGCCTACAAATATTTCAATTGTGGACGTTCAATTATCACGTTTTCAGCCCACTCGAACCTTGGAGACAGTTCATTTTTGGCTTCATGTCCTTAATTGAACTCAAAAAACAAATGGACAGATAGGATTTCTCACAAACATCACAGTGAGCCCCAACTGGGTTCCCAGCGCAGGAACTTCCTGCCAAAGTCTTTCGCTGGAAATCAGCGTAGCAGCTGGCACTGAATTGACGTCACCTAGTTCTTAGGGTCCCACCATGATGTATGTTTTGTATCCACACCGTCAATCCATTTGGAGAGATTATTTTATGGCATGAACCAAAGAATGAGTCAGATCCAAAGTTGGAATGGACCCCACCACAGAAAATAGTGGAGAGGGTGACGCCCACCATTAAAAACTTCTAAGGGCCACAAATGTTCTCGATCGAGCTAATATTTGTGTTTTCCCTTCTGTAATATCTATGTTATATTGTGAACAGGTTGGATCTCAAATAAATATCATGGTGGACCTTAGGAAGGTTTCAACGGTAGGTGTCACTCTCCCCACTGTTTTCTGTGGTGGGGTCCACTCCAGTTTTGGATCTGCCTCATTCTTTTGAACCACGTCCTAAAATGATCTCTACAAATAGATGTGTGATATGGATACAACACATATATCATGGTGGGCCCACATAACTTAGTAACGTGATTTGCGACTCAACATGTCACTCCGCTCATGACTCCTTCCCAAACGTACAGGTAATGGAGCGCATTAAATAAGGAAAAAAATAGTTTAGATGAGGAGAGAGAAAAGATGAGGATGAATGTTTATAAAGGACCACTAAAGAATATGTACACACTTGATATAATTGGGTGATGCGCAATGTATCTTGCAAATCCGGTCCGTTAATTAGGTAAGGTCTATTGTAAGTATATGGGAAAAAATATGTATATATATATTTTTATCTATAGCATGATATCATCTATAAGAAAAGTACACTGTTAGAAATGTACTCCAATAGTCCATATTAAAGTTACATGTGTAGTTCTAGTGGTGACAACAATTTACTAACTTTCGGTACATAAAATTTCATTAGCGTGCTCTATTTGATAAATGGCTTGGATATATGACACATAATTCCCAATATACTAATGTAAAACTCAGTGTCACATATCCTCACATGTGGTGCATTACATGCATATGAAAATAAAAAATTTGATATTTAATGCAGAGTTAGTTGGACCAAAACTCACGGTCCAACTAGTTGTGTGTGAGCATTCTCTCTCTCTCTCTCTCTCTCTCTCTCTCTCTCTCTCTCTCTCTCTCTCACACACACACACACACACACACACATATATATATATGGGAAAAGGTACTATGCGCTCGAGCGTAAAGCGGTCGCCCGCACAGTCGAGCTGATGTGGGCCCCACCGTGATGCCGTTCGAAAATCTACCCCCTCAGTCAGATGCACCATTCCAGAGTGGGCCCACACAGCTGAAAATCAAGTCAATCCGTGACTTTTGTGGGCCACACCACATACAGAAGTTGAGAGGGGTCGTGCACCATTGAAACATTCAAAACCATTTGTGGGGACCTTTCGAGACGTGTTTTAATGATCAACACCATCCATCATGTGTGTCCCACATGGATGTAATTTTAGACCAAGTTTCAGGTGGTATCCACAACTCAGGTGAGGCCCACCAAGTGCTTTTACATGTTTTTGCGTGTATACTTATGTTTTCCGATGGTATGGCCCACCTGAGTTACGTGGACAGCTGATTTTGGGTCGTGTGGGCCCACCCTGGGCTCGTGCATCTGGTGGACGGTGTGGATCTTCGAAAGGCATCATGGTGGGGCCCACACAGCTCGACCTCACGGACGACCGCTTTACACTCGAGCGCATAGTACCTTTTCCATATATATATATATATATATATATATATATATATATATATATATATATATATGGAAAAGGTACTATGCGCTCGAGTGTATGGGAACGTCCCATGAGGTCGAGCTGTGTGGGCCCCACCGTGATGCGTTTCGAACATCTACCCCATCAGTCAGATGCACCATTCCATCGTGGGCCTAGGTCTCAAAAATCAAGTCAATCCGTGACTTGTGTGGGCCACACTACATACAGAAGTTGAGAGGGGCCGTGCACCATTCATAATCATTTTTTAGGCCCACCGAGATGTGGTTTGCAAATCCAGCCCATCCGTTATGTGTGTCCCACTTGGATTGGGGTTCAGACCAAGTTTCAGCAGCATTCAAAAAGCAGGTGGGCCACACCAAGTGCTTTTATATGTTTTTGGCATGTCTTCACATGTTTTTAGATGGTATGGCCCACCTGAGTTCCGTATACGGCTGATTTTTGAGATATCCCATAATTTAAAGGGGAACTTCACACCATCAAGGTGGGTCCCATCCCACACGTGTGGGGTGGGCCACGTCAAAACGGATGGACGGATTGATCAAATACATAAATCATGGTGGCTACTCAAAGCTCCTGCCTGTCCCAACAAGATGGATGGACGGTTGGATGGAAAACATCCATCATGGAGCTCCAAGTGCTGTACTCAGCACGTCACCAAGGCGGACCCCACGTCCCCTTTCAAAACGGGCGATCTGGATAAAACACATCCAGCATGGTGGGCCTACGCACATGAACAGACGGTGGGGATATGATAAATACATTAATGTGGGCCCCGCCCGTCCAGAACGGACGGACGGCTAGGATATGGAATACATATATTAGGGTGGACACCACCCCCACACGTTTGGGGTGGAACCACGTTCATGTGCTGAACACAACACACTACATCATGGTGTTTCCACAGAACTTGGTGACGTCAACGCAACTATGTTGCTGGCGTAGGGTCCACACGTGTGGACGGTGCAGATACAGCACCTCCATCAGGGTGCGTCCCACGTGTGGATGGAACGTACATCACGGTGATCCCGACCGTCCCAAGCGTTTGGACGGTGGAGGATATACAATGCATACACCATTGTGGGTCATGTCCCACGCGATGGACGGTACTGATGAAGCATACACATCATGCTGGTGGACCCACCTAACTTGCTGACGTATACACAACAGCAGCTAGGTGCTGCTCGTCAGATGGGTGGTGCAGTTAAAACACTCACATTAGGGTGGTTTCCACCTGAGATTTGAATCTACTTGGTGGGATGGACGGTGTGGATATACACGTCCATTAGGTGGGTCCACGTGTGGGCCACACACCTCATCCTTACCATAAAGAAAGAAAGAGGGAGAGAGAGAGGGAGATAGAGAGAGAGACGGATGGAGGAGGGACCCCGCCACTATGGGCCCCTCAATACAATGCATACATCATGATGGGTTCCACTATGTGTGGGCCCTCAAATCATCAAAATCTCACAAATCAAATCATAAAAATACACCCACCTTTGATCTCCTCTTCCTTCTTCAGCCTATACCCTCTAGAGCTCCAAGGGTACGATCTCAACAGTCGAGATGATCTTTGGATGGTGGGGATGAGAGGTAGGAAGGTGGGCCACACAAGCTCTATCCATGGAGCTTGCTTGGACGTTGGAGGCTCATGGGGTTGGTTTGCTTGAAAATGTAGAAATGAGAGAGAGAGAGAGAGAGAGAGAGAGAGGAGAGAGAGAGGATGGGATGTAAAGAGAGAGAGAGAGGGGGATGGGTGATGGAGTGATGGGTGATGGAGTGAGTGATGTATACTTGACATGTAAAGGTGTGTAAGAGAGAGAGTTGACTTTGGGGATGGTGTTATACTTGACATAATGTAGTGATTGATGGGACACATTGATGAGACATGTTGTAGAAATTCTCTTGGGATTGCAAACGCGGGGCGTTTTCTCAAACCGAACGCGTGCCCACATCTTCTGGCCTAGGTATTGCCTCGGCGCGCGAGACGCAGCATCGGAACCGCGGCGACAGCACGGTCGCAAGGGTACAGATCTCAGGTCGAGTCGACTCTGAAAAATGGGATACGACTCAGGGTCACGCGCAACTGCCGATTACAAATCGCGAGTCGCCGGAATTCGACCGGGAGGACCGCGGAAGCCTACGGAATAGTACAGTTTAGGATACAGGCCTCACACTGGTAAACCGAAAGAGAAACAGAAGTTTTCCATTTTTGGAAAGAACTTACAACACACAAACAGTTTATGCCCGGGTTTGTGCCCACATGTGTGCTTGTAATCGTGCGAACCAAACGAGGTTTTGGTCAGGCATGGACGCTCTATCAGATGGGTAGTTTGGATCCTACAACTAGGATGAGATGGTGGGCCACATCTCGATCAAACAAGCCGTTTCAAATGGCTGCAGGCGGGAGCGAGAAAGTAGGGAGAGAACTTTCCATTTCGAGACTCCGTCGAGTCAAACTGTGTTTGACCCAACTTCACTTCTAGTGCACGGCGGGTGCACACACCCTTAGTGCATGCACACCACTGATGTGGGGTCCACCGCGATGTTGGACAAAATCCACTTCGTCCATGATGCTCAAGGGCTTAACCGAGCCATCTTGACCGAAATGTGGTAGATCCAATGCTTAGGTGGGCCATACTAACCGAATTACAGTCTTTAGGTGTCGTATACATTGATCTGACGGTCGAATCGATCCCCATCTGACCATCAACGGTCAGAAGGTCCTAATGGGTCATTTTCATGTTCAAGACTCGTCACTATCTAAATAATAATATTAATTTTAATTAAATTTTATTTTATTATTATTACATGGATATATATTTTGTCATGTCGTGGGCTCACCCTGTAGGTTTTCAGGACTACCCATCTCATGATTTTATATTATTAAATATTTAACTATTATTACTATTATTATTACCTATACATTGTTATTTACTTATCTTTTTATTTATTTATTTATTTATTCATTATCATTATTATTATGCTCATATGTGAGATTATTCGTTGTTCGTCATTTAGCTACATACCCTAATATTAGGGTTACTTTGCATTAAAGTGAGTTACACCACAGGAATCTCTAATTAGCAAATTACGATATACTGAGCATTCAAACAATCTAACGATTAGATTGACTAGCATTTAATTATCAATAACCCTTGGTATCCTAACGAATGTTTAGGTGTGATCTGAGGGTTGGATATGAAATCAAATAGTCTGATCTGTGTTTTCAAATGATGGATCGTCCTACGGGACGTTTCAAACCTGATGAACACTGGGTCTTTGGATTTAGATCCTTCAATCGACGATGAATGGTTTAATTGGTCTATCAAAGTGGTTGAGATCTTAAAATAGATGTTTTTGAAGTTATGATCGACTATTTTAAAAATCAATTGAATGGATAGTTTGATATGTGGATAGGAATTATTTTCAACGGTCAGATTTATATTAGAATGAGGGTGAACGTTAAATAGGCTAGGTTAGTGTTCATATTAAGTAGAGTGACACGGTAACACCCAAGTATTGAAAAGTATGGGGTGTTACAATCTACTCCCCTTAAAGAAAATCTCATCCTCGAGATTTGATAACAAGGCGTACCCTATTTCGTATATGTGAAATCCCGTTACATGTATTCTTAATAAGCTACATCTAAATTTGCTACAAACCTCAAGTCTCTAGTCTAGCGGATCTACTATGGTGTGTAGGTCTCATCAGAGGTTAAATGATAGTCCCCCGCTGTCTAAGGTACAACACAACTTTCCATTTTCAATGTTCGAACTAACACAGATAAATGGTTATAGTGGGTTTGAGCCCGATACATCAATTCTTATTTGCCTACGTAAAATATAGAGGATTTACTGTATCAGTTCCTAATCTTAGTAAATCTCTATCTTCTGCCTAATCAGGGCATTGAGATCATTAGAATTTGATAGGATATGGAATTTGGATCAAATAGCGCAACTTCGCTTAAGTATGATTCCATCAACCCGTGATCCCGATTATTCTAGACTCCTATGGAATATCAATCAATCTTCTATTTTCATAATAGATAAATTTATGTGGCCCATTACGCTTTCACTGCGCACTCTGATCATCTAAGCGCAATGCAAAAATTTCAGGACCAGGATTTCCTACACAAAATCTGAGTTTAAAAGTTGTCAAGTTCACCTAGGATTTCAAATCTAGCCTCGATATACTCAGTTTAGGGTTGAAAATTTAGCTAAGATTCTATAACTTTACCTCTAATTAATTTTCACGTGCTGAAATTTGTGAGAATGTTGTTTCTAAGTAAGGAGATGTATTAGGGAATTCAAAATACAATTCCTAGTGCAATTCTTAAGTTTAGAGAGCATTTGTTTTCGATCAAATGTACAATATGGCGGTTAAGGACATTCCTACAAGTCTAAGTCCAATCCGTTTGCTGATTATTGCAAGAGTGTTATTCCTAACTATGAAATTTTAGGAAAGTTCATATCCTAGATTTCTAGAAAATTTTCATTTGGAAGTCAAGTATAAAGATGTCCTTATGTAGCCTTGTGTTCATCATAATGAGTATTTGGTACACGTATTTAATTTCTAAGTCCAAACAACTATTTTGTTAGTTTACGAGGGAACCAAAGTTTTTATTTCCAAGTTCAAATGAGTAAACCTAAAACGTTCAGAGGGCCTAAGTTCATTTCTAGGTCCTACGGTCATCCAAACAATTTTCTAGGGGGTCTAAGATTTTGGGTCTCTATATTCTTAATACCTCCTACTTTTAAGGGGATTCCACATCAATTCAAATGACTATCTTAACAATTCTAAGGGAACCTAAGTTTGAGTTTCTACATTCTCAATCATTCTTCTAAGGGAGATTCACTTAGGTTCAAATTTCTAATTTCAAACATCCTAACTTGAGACATTCAAAGTTTGTATAAGTTCATTTCCCAAGGCCTGGTTTGTCCTTTGATACCAACTATAACGCCCCATGTTTTTGGAACCCGGGTATATGACTCGTTTTCCAAAAACCCGAGTGTTAATCTTTAGAGATAACCAAATTCCACGTATATTTATTTTTTTTCTCTTATTTTCTTTTTCAAAGTGAGCATTTAGGCGGAATAGGAACAAATCAAACTTAAAAGAAATTGCATATACATTTAAATTATACGAGCGGTTGCCCATAATGACTTATACAAACCAATGTCTCAATACTTACAATTACAAAATAAAATAATATTGCATGTGAAACAAAGTAAATTATAACTAATCTTGAGCTGTAAAATCACGTAGCAACTCTTAGTAAATACGATCATGTATCCTTGACAATTATACCCTGCTCCTCATCAATATAAACACGAATATCATCTAGGCTACCTACACTACTTGTACGATTATATATTCGATAAATGAGTGGTCAGCTCAGTGTGAATTTTCCTCAAGATTACACACCGCCGCATTAGGTAAGCATAGTTATAAATAAAAAGCATTCAAAACAATACACGATGTCGTCTTATTAAATGCATGAATGCATGAGTGCACATCAACTGGGGATGTTCATCCAGTTGGCTTTTGGACAAAACCCATGCATGTGGCCGGTCACCAGCGAAAGTACATCGTACATGCATAGTATCAAGCTCACCGAAAGTAGGCTGATAGTCGGTGGTCTGGGAGCTAGCGAAACGATACCCCAACTAAATCCTATAGGCACGTGTTACAACATTCAGAATTAGCCACCCGTCATCGCCCCTATGCTATGAATGCATGATTAGCTCATCCGTTATTATTCCATTTACAATCAGCCAGTTTAATAAAGCTCAAAGGTCACTACGGGGGGTTCATCACCCAGCGTAGGCCGACAGCTCAGGCATAGTGTCCCATTCCCACCATCTCTGGCTCATGAGACCTCCTGTAGTGCCCCGGTTTTCGAGACCTGAGTATATAACTCGTTTCCTGAAAACTCGGGAGTTAACAGATCATTATGTGGCAATCAATATAGATCAAAGTGCGATTAACGGAAATCAAGTGTAGTATAAACTTAATCAAAATGAGAAAAATATCTTGGCCACTCAGCTGGGGCCCAAATATAAAACTTCAAGTTTCAAAATGTGCTGAAATAAACATAGCCAACTAATCTACTGATTTAGTCCAAAGTAAGCAGCCGCTTCCTAGTACGGCTCATCCTCGAATGGCTCCTCCTCTGCTGTGACAGTAGCAGTCCCGAGTTTCGCTACGTAGTCGTCCATCTCTGCACCTGTATCATCTGTACAGTTGAACATTGATGAATGAGTGGCCAGCTCAATGTAATTTCCCCTCAAGATTACACACCGCCGCCCTAGACAAGAAATAATATAAAAGTATTTAGGCAACCAAAACATAGTAAAATACAGTCTTATTATATGCATGAATGCGTGGATGTATCATCGACCCAGGGATGCTCATCCATTCGGAAGTTGGGCTCGTCACCCATGCAAAGGTTGGCCGTGTGTACATCACGTACCGCATAACGCCGCCTATCGTACATCACGTACGTAAATTGATAGACGATGGTCTGTGCCATGTATGCATGATTAGCCTAGCTATTATTAGTCTAATTATAATCAGCCAATTTAAATAAACTCAAAAGTCACTTTGGGGCTCGTCACCAGCGTAGGCCGATGGCTCGGGCATAGTGTCCCATGACCACCATCCCCGACCCATGAGTCTACTGCCTTAGGGTGTGTATAGAACCCATTAACACTTGGCCAATCAACTCTCCATGTAGGGAAACTACTATCGTATGCCGACTAGGAACGGATATTGAAACATTAAAAACAACGACTAAGGTGAGACGGTATGTATGATTAAATTGTGAGTAAACAACGGTAATAACAAATGTTAAAAAGGTCATTCCATAGTTGAGTAGATGGAATCACTCCATAGATGGCAAGCCCCATAAATCGAACAGCCACTAACCATAACCTCCATATTGAGGGTTTACTCTTATCACAACCAGTCTAGTTACACCCTAAGTACGGAGTCTCCTTAGGTAGAGGTTTCCATAGAGAGATTTCATTAGTATGTGTTTTGCAATCAATACGATAATATGAGGGTATGACATGGAAGTTCAAACATGATTCAATAATCAAAGTAAAACACATGTACACTTACAATGCAAGAGTCACATAACTATAATTTATCGATTCTAAGACGTGTGCTCGAGGAAGCTAAACATGTAATTCATATGTTTGGTGACTAGTCAAGTAACTTAGACAGATCTAGCATATACACTCAAAACAGCTAATCAAGTACTTTAATCCATTTAAGACATGTGTTAAACTACCCAAGTATTTTAATCAATTCTAAGGTATGAATTAAGTTATCCAAGTGTTCTAATTAATTTTAAAATATAAGCTTAAGTAAAATAACCAAGTATCAAACCGCTTGTAAGTCATAAATTCAAGCAACTAATCGAATGATTTACCATTTCTGGGTTATCATTCGTAGTTACCATAAAGGCTACCCTTAGCCTAGCTTGGGGATGGAAAGCCCAAGGGAAGAAAATCATCACTTGAAGAGTTGTGGTTCTATCCTCGATTCAAGTCCCCATGAATATCTTACAACCAAAATCAAGCAAGCAGCTCCTAGAATTATAGTTTGCATTAGTCACATATCAAGGTCTTAAACAACCGATATTGTGTGGGGGTTTGTAAGGGCTTATTAATATGTAAATTAGACCTGTTACAAGGTGACCGGGCCCGCCAACTATGGCCCCAATAAGTAGCCCAGAATTGGGCCCGGAGTCGTCCCTAACCGACGTCTGAACTGGGCCCAACTTTGGCCTGGTCTGGCCCAATACCTAGCTGCCCCTTTGTAGCCCGAACTGGGCCTGATCGTGGCCCAATGTTTGGACCCTGTTTGGCCCAGCTCGGCAGCCCACCTACTGCTACAGTGTGGCCCACAGCGCTTCAGGTAGGTGGGGCCTGCTAAGGCTTAGACTAGGTGCGGCCCACCTGATTTTCACGGGGTGCAGCCCACCTAATTTAAATGTGGTGCGGCCCACCTGATTTAAGGTGAGACCACCGTTATGTATAGTGCAGACCACTAGGCTGATGGTCTGGCCCCCTGTTTGTCCCACCATGTGGCTCATGTGCGGCCCACAGTTGCGGCTGGGCCTTCTGGCTCGGCCCAGCTGTGAGGCCCACTGAGCTTTGCTCAGGGCGTTGCTGGAAGCCTGGACTTGGACTGTACCCGGCCAGAGTGTGGGCTAGCTTTGGCCCACAACACGGAATAGCAGGAGGCTGGTCTCATGGCCCAGCTGAACTGTTTTGAGCCTTGCTTTCAGCCCTGCCAAAGGACTGGTTACGGCCCAGCTTTGAGGCTGAAACTGGGTTTGATCTCATCCCAGTTCGCTGCCCAAGCAAGGCCCAGCTGTATGGCCTGTATTTCAACGCAAATCAGGACCTGTTTGAGGCCTGATTCCTGTCCAAATCAAGGCCCATTTACATGCCGTTTTCAGTTCATTTCAGAGCCCAGCCAAAGGTCCGTTTCCGGCTCTTTGTATGACCCTGCTGGTGGATGTTTTCAGTCCTATTCAGGGCCTGATGAGGGCATGGTTTCAGCCCAATCTGGAAGCCATTTTCAGCCCATTACAGAGCCTAGTTAAGGGTCTGTTTTCGGTCCGATCCAGGGCCCATATAGAGTTCCAGTTGAAAATTGTTTTCAGCTCTTTACATGGCCCGATGATTATCGGATCTCAGCCTGTTACACGGCCTGATGGAGGCCAGATCTCAGTCCGTTTTCACCATCTGATGATTGCCCGCATCTCGGTCCTATGCTCGACCTGATCTCGGCACTGTTTGTGGTCCACTGTATAGGTGTGTGGGAGTGGCTTTACTGAGTTCAAACTCAGGTGCCATAGTTTGGCTTGCAACGAGTCAGGGCCTGCCAGACTCGACAAGTTGTGGTTGTTACCTGATGGAGATGGGTTCTGACTTCCGCTCACGAATTTGGACGACTACAAGGAGTCCCACAGCTACCTCCTTGGTTGCTCTTGGTCCTCACTGACCTGACTCAACCCGAGGCAGGTGGGTTAACTCAGTGCAGTGCGGCACCGAGTTGTATAGCCACTCGTTCTCCTCTCTCCTTTTCACTCGTTGCTACCCTCTTTCTTCTCTCTCTCTCTCTCTCTCTCTTTCCTTCCTCTCTCTCTTTTCTCTCCTCTCTGGTACGAATCCCAAGGTCAACAGTGCCCTCTTATAGGCGTGGGAGAGGGACTCCAACGGCTAGGAAAGAAACTACACTTTCATGGGCAATCTTTGAAAAAGGGCAATGCATGGGGTCCATCTGATCCTGGGGATGGATTCCCACTGAAATGGCCCACCAGGAAAGTAAAATTTTAGTCCCGGTGGGGCCCATCTCTGGTCACGGGTTTGGTGGTTTAACGGGGAAGATGAGTGGCCGTTAATGGCAGATTGCTCTCCAATGCATTTCGTTATGATCTGGTCCGTTTAAGCGGACCATATGGGACTTATGATCACATCAGGGCTCACTTTTTGGACCTCAAATGTGAGTTTCATAATATCTCACAAGATATTCCGATTTTCATCATTTTCTCAAGAGATGGAGCATTTCTCTCTATTTTCTCGTACCACTTTCAGGGAAGGGTTAGGATTTCTCCACGTGGCCCAGGAAACGGTTGGAACCGTGCCAGCACTTACTTCCCAAAAGGGAAATCCTCTTTTTTACTTTTCTTGGTGCAGGCTATTGTTTGGCTATTTTCGGAAATGGGAGAGCGTGGCTTTAGCTGGAAGATGAATGGCTGGGATGGCACGATCATAGCGATCGTGGATCACCGGCGCGGCCACAGATTGGCCCATCATCCCAAATCCTAGCCACACGCAAGCTTCTAAACGGTTCCGTCCCAGACCTCTCATCTCTATGCATGGGCCCGTAAGCCTATAGGATTTTTGTCAGACGGGCCCCATGAATTTGATGAACGGTTCCGATCATTCAGATAGTGGCCAGGGTGGGCCACTTTGGAAGCCAAAGTCCGTCAGATTCAAACTCCAACGGGCAAGAAAGGAATTCCCGAATTTTCGAGACGGGTCAGGTCAGCGCTGGTTTGACCAACTCGACCCGACCGGTGCACTTCGTGCTTAGGTGCAATGGGTGCACTCGCACCTTGTGTGGGGTCCCCTGTGATGGTTACGATAAATCCACTCCGTCCAATGGTCTTGGAAAACCTACTTAGGGGTCCTGCACGTATCTTTTTCAGAAAAAATGACAGGTTAAACTAATCTCTACTCAGTCTGATTACTCTCTAAAAAAAATCCATTTACTCATTGCCATTCTAACTGCTCGCTCGGCATAAAAGCTAAGAAGATAGACAGTTATAACTTGTAGGTTTGTTTTATAGGAGGTTAATAAAGTAATCGATGTTTGATCGAGCGAGCCATCGTTGTTTGAACGACCATGATTGCAATTTCAATATTAGAGCAATCACTATTTTTCGTTGAAACTGTGATAGCACTACAGTTGAAACCGCGATCACCTGATCGCAAGAACAGTGATCGCACTCATGTTACAATTGTGATCCCTCTAACATTGATATCACGATCTCTCTAACACTGATAGCGTGATCGCCCTAGCGTTAGAACAACTATCATCATAATGTTGATAACGTGATTGTTGTAATGTGAAACCACAATCGCTCGCTAGTCGAAACAGTGATCACTCTATCATTGTAACCACAATTGCTTGTGTAACGCCCTTAAAATCGACACTCGTGTACATCACATGGGACTTGAGTTCCATGGTGTTAGATAATGTACTCAAGGTATAACGCATTGTACTTGTCATACATCACATGCATTCATGTTCATAAATGTACCCAGTCACGAAAATAAAACCAACCATACTATAATTTTTATTCCATTTAACCATAAAAGTTCAACTAATCATGTAATGCTCACTCAGGTGAGAGCTTATTACAATAATATATATTCACAGCAAAAGAGGTAAATAAAGTTAAACTAAAATGAGAGCATTGGTGACATAATCCCACGCCACTCGTAATAGTCTTCTGTAGAGAGATCATCATCCTATCTTCAACCCATGCATCACCTCCATCAATTATATGGTTGGAGAGAGTCAACACCCTACTCATAGTAATGGTTATTCTTAAAGATTAACAACAATTCAAGTAATTTATGTGGTGGGATAATATAAGGGTTCTAATATACCTCGCATTCCAGCACTATGAGTGGAAACAGTATGCATAACCAATCTACATGAACGCATGCCTAGCATAATGTATGCGGCTCATCATACATAGTGACCATCACATTGTGGAATATAATTCATAAAATTCCAGCTCACTCTGCATCCCATAACTATTGAGATTCATCAGTGTGTCCAACACAACCGTGGATTTACGTAAACACTTCGACATGGTACAACTCATAAGTTGGTAGAAATTACATGCACAATTTATTCATGGAGAGACTGATTGCAACATCCAATTCTAAAAAATGATGACCATGCCTAGCAAAATTATGCACATCGATGTGTGCACCACTAACCAAATCCAAAGATTTACATGTCAACTAAGAGGGTCATTACCCAGAGCACATTACATCCACGATATATATATATATATATATATATATATATATATATATATATATATATATATATATATATAAGTCACTAGTAGTGAGTCTTTCAATATATCACTTGCATCAATATAGAATCAAATTGAATCATGAGAGTTTTGGAACTACAAGATATATTCACAAGTCATAAAATAAGGAAAGTAGCACAATGCTAACCCAATAAAGGAAAAATTATAATACTAGAGAAACTCAATAAAAGAGAAAAGTAGCATTAAGTGAACTTAACAAAAATAGGGGAGATGAGAAAAAACTAACTCAATACAAAGTAGAAACACGAGTCGCTCTCAAAATTGATGAATGGTAAGCCTTATACCCATCAGTCCTTATGAATTCATAAAAAGTCCAGCAATATTTTCATGTACTAATCGATATGAAATTATAATAAAATAAACCCTAATATGATAAAAAAATAGTCCATACACTTTAAAGTGTATCAATAAGCACAACGGTGCAATTTCGGGTCAAACGGGTCACCCGGTAGGTCTAGAATACCCCAAAAGTGGGTCCCACTTTCCTAAGGTTTGAAATATATATTTTAAGTTAAATTAATATCAATAAAATTATAAGGTTTGCTTACAAAACTATCGGGTCCATTAGACGCACAAAGTATACACCATTTAGGACCTGAACGTATGTAGTTTTGCAATTTAAGGCAGAATTTTATGATCCAACCCACAAAATCTGTCCAACATGATTTGTATCGTATCTTAAACATAATTCTCATATGGATAAACATTTCATAATATTCCAACAACTTATTATCATGGAAATTACAGTAAAAATCAAATTATGCATAATTAATTTGAATGCGAAAATAAGAGAAATTATTCATAAATTTAACTTAAATTGGCCTAAGTTTAAAAGAATCCCTCGCCTCATATTGTAGATTACTTTAGGGCTGATCCAAGTAGAGAAAATAATAATTTAAGATAAAAATTCAAATTTTGTATGGTTTAGATTTCACATTTACAACATGGATTGAAACTAAAACTTCGATCGAGCAGTTTAAAAAATAGAAAACTAAAAAAAAAATCTAATTTAATTAAATTGTGGTTGACCTGCCTTAAGATCAATGGAGGATGATACGGAAGAAGAAGATGAAAAATACCTTTGAAGGGGTTGTGTCGCCCACCTCTCTCTCTCTCTCTCTCTCTCATATGAGAGGGTTGAACGTCCAGCCCTCCCCTCTTATAGAGGAAGGATGGGGTGTTCTCTTTGCACAGTGGAATGTGGGATTAAGTGTGGCCCACTAGTTATATTTGATCTAAAACATTCACGAAACTAGATTTTTCAATCCCTTTCCTAAGTGTATTTTTGTGTACCATTGGACCATCCTAGGTTCACTTTCCTACCAAGGGCACTTTTTATATAGATGACCCACTTAGGTTGTAGTTCACTTAGATTTTTATATACTAGCGAGTTTTGACGAAGCGGTGCTAGTGTATGGAGTAGATTTGACCCTATGCAAGAGGGAGCCACTTTGAGTGGCCAACCAGCCCCTTGGATGGTTTTGCATGCCCAATGGCTGGTTTGTGTGTCATCTCCCTTTTGGACTTGAGGCGAAACTTGATTTTGATCTCGTTGGTGTAGTGTTACCAACATATGATGAGTTATCTTACATAGTTTTGATGAACGACAACCAAAGATGTAATTTTCATGATGGATGGACACCTAGGATGTGTTTTAGACCATTCAGGAGATGTACAGTCCATCCTAGACGATCGGTTCCCAAATTTTGTACGAACTCGTAGTCAGGCGATTTTAGCGATTACATGAATTTTCATCACGAATAGACGATAAGAAACGGTCCAACTTGACGTCTCACTCCAAGTTACTTACACCATAAGCTAACTAGTTTTTTTTTTTAAGGACTTTAAAAAAAAAACTTCTGATTAAGTGAATTTTGAACTAAACCGAAGTGTACGTTCTCCTAGATTTCCATAATCGGCCCATGAAGGGTGCGATCCAAGACATTCATTAAATCAAGCCCATTGCCCCGAGCTTAGGAAAAATAATTTTATGATTATGGGACACTAAATGAAGGGTTTAGGGACTGATTTGTTAGTTTGGGTATTTCCACAATGATCTAAGATTGTAGTTTTGGTTTGTACGGTTAAATTGTGCTCAATAGTTTAGGTTTAAAATTTGGGTTCGATCGGACCGAAAGTGACCCGTTTAATCATTCTAAGTTTAGGTTATTGTGAATCGTTATAACTCTTTAAGTCATTTGGAAAATGCATTTTACAACTCCGTTCAGAATTCCGATGATCGGTTTAGGGTTTATCAATGTGACGAAGAGAATTCTCAATTTACTTTCAGGACCACATTTCCTGATCGATGGCTACAATGTGTCATTACACTAGATTTGCATGATCTAGGGGTCCTTTTGAGATTTTGGTTTTGCATAATTGCTCTCCTAAGCCATTCTACACTAATGCAATGGTTTACTCCGAATTTGGTTATCATGGTTTGGTTAGAAAACGTTTTAGGCCTATAACAGCATTTTCATAAATTTTGCAATCTTAAGTCATATGCAAGAGATGGATTATTTTGATTGGAATTTATGTTCTGAGCAAATTTCATAAAAGACACTTCTCTTAATTATTAACAAAGAAGGCTATAAAGATCATCTTTCATACTGACAGAAGTATAAATATCATATAGTGCATTTTAGCAGAAAAATTCTACGTAATAATCCAGACTTTTTTAGACCCTGTATGGAAAATCCGGGTTATTACAACTTGTCAGTCGAAATAGCGATCGCTTAGTCATTGTAACCATGTTCATTGACACATGGATACCATGATCGGTTACTTTTTAATTCATTCTATTTCTATTATGTATTTCCTTTTATTTTTTGCTTTTTATCATTTCTTTGTATATATTGCAGTAATGAAAATGATTGATCCTACCTTGGATTACGTGACAACTAGCTATCAGCTCAATGCTCAGTACAGTTTCTGAGGGACTTGAAGGCAAATTTTGACTATTGCGCTATTTGGAGAGAAATGTATAGTCTTACTTTGGATTTTTGTTAGATTTTGATCAAGAAGATTTTATATTTCAATGTCAAATTAAACCATTTTCTCTAAAGGCACATAGGTGACCTTAATTTGACATGTTGGGAACCATACCGAAGTTCGCCGAGTTGAACTTCACCTTTTTTTTTTTTAACACACGCACCCGCCACATACCCATGCACGCCGTAGTGGGATTTCACCACCTATGGGTTTCAAACCCAAGACCTCGTGTTGAAACTCCTCGGAGTCTTCCACTCGGCCAAGGACAGGAACACGTTGAACTTCACCTTGATTATGAGGCTTAGTTCAAGAACCCATATCCAGAATAGTGATCGTTAAAATAAAATTTTTAAAAAAATGAACCGGGATTAAGGCAAAATATCTATCCTCAGGAAAGGTTAAAAAGAAATATTTATTAGACGCTTTTCTACTTCTTTAAGGGTGAGATGCACAAAAGGATGCAGTGAACCTAGCTCTACTAATGTGCTTGAATTGCTTCTAGGGAAAGATGGGTTGTAATGAAGAATACATAAAATCAGTAAATTCATTAGAAGAGTTGAATAGGTACCTTTAATGGACGTTGGGATACCTTCATATGAAAGAAGCGATTAAATATGCAACAAGGAATGATTGTCCTAAAACATACAACATATACGGATGTTGCTTCGCCCTACATGTATGTATTGTGGTATTTGACTGACATTGTGTTTTTTATATAATTTTTCTTAATTGTAACATTATTTATTTGCAATATATATTTACACTTTAGCGATTTCTCGTGCTATTAGATAGTGATAGCTGAGCTAAAAGAAGGGTTCCCCTCCAAATTCCATGCATTCTGAAATGGTGGGACTTCAAAGTTGTGCGGTATAGAAAGTTGAGGAAGGTCTTCAATAAAGTACCTATAATTCAGAATTCGTATAATATTTTTTTATCTGCATTATGTTGTACAATACATACTGACACAACATACTTTTTTTGTAGATCAAAATTGTTCTAGAGCTCATCCCCACTGATGTGTAGGAACAGATAGACATCATTAAAGACGTCAGAAAATCTTTCTTAGGTTGAATTTCTCTTTGAAATTTGATATTATCTCAATGTGTATACAATATTCTTATCTTGACAGCTCTTTTTTTGTATGGCATCGATGGTGGCAGTGGTCATTACCATGCACTCTTGTCAAAATTAAAATCCACAGAGATGGAGAAGAAGGGCGAGGAAAAGATGGGCGATGAGGAGATGGGAAAGTAAAATTAAGGCAGAGGAAGTTGGTGGAGATTAGGGGTGTGAGTCGAACCGAGTCGAGCTGGCCACAGCTCGAACTCGGCTCAGCTCGATCCTCGAGCCTAATTGGCCAGCTCAGCTTGGTTCGGTCAGTAGCTCAGGCTAGTTCGAGCCGAGTTCGTCATTGCAGCATTTTCACAAACACTTGGACTGCACCTTCAAAATCCCACTATATTTGAGACAGCAGCAATGGTTTTACAAGTATTTTATCAAATACCTTCTAAGCAATAAAAATTAAGAAAAAATAGGGTATTGGTTTCATATACATACCTTCCTTGCCACCAGCCACACTTCTTTGAGCCATTTCATCAAACACTTGGTGAGCAACATTAATATCAAAGTAACCAAGTCACTGAACTAGTTCAATCCGAGTTCGATTTGATCCGAGTCGAGCTGGGGCTAGTTCGAACTCATTTTCGAGCTCAAAAAACAGCTCAGCTTCGAATCTAGCTTTTTCGAGTTGAGTCAAGCGAGCTAACCAAGCTAGCTCGGTTCGTGTACACCGCTAGTGGAGATGAAGACTATCCTATTAAAAGACAAAAAAAAAAAAAAAAAAAAAAAAAAAAAAAAAAAAAAAAAAAAAAAAAACCTCCAATAATGTTAAACATTTGTTGGACATGATGATGAAAGTGATTGATAAAGTCTTTACTCACCTGAAGAAGATGAATCGTGTGGTGTGATTAAACATGGCATGTGAAGAAGTGAATGAGTTGGTCTTTACTCACCTGAAGAAGATGAATCGTGTGGTGTGATTAAACAAGGCATGTGAAGAAGTGAATGAGTTGAGGCAGTTGAAGGAAATGTATAACAAAGCGTGCAAAGAATTTGAGGTAAAGGATGAGTTGAGGATTATGAAATTGAATAAAATATTGAACTCTTAGATTTATTCTATCGTGTCTTTACTTTAATATAGAACTTACTCATAATTCAATTCTACCATGAATATTTTTTTTCTTCTACAGGGAAAGGAGACTGACATGGATGAGGTTGGGGCTGACTTGCCGAAAAGGATGAGGCAGTTGACTGACTCACTGACATGGATGAGGTGGGAGCCCACCCTTAGTTGACATTGATGAGGTGGGTGAACAATTCTCTGACATGGATGAGCCCCCCTGAGAGACATGGAAGGGGTGACATGGATGAGGCAAGGGATAAAGTTCCCCGTAGGATTAAGGAGGCCAATGAAGGGAGGTGAAGTGGAATGTAAATCCATCTCAATACCACCTCTCTCCATACAAAGAACCTCGCACTGATCTTAATGAGGTTGTTGCTCTTATTATGGAATTTATGGACTTACATAAAAGGTTAATACCCGATGATCAGCTACATGAAGTAGATGTGGCAAATAAATGTGGGAAGCACCCATGGTTGGATTGTTTGTGGAAAGAGTGCAATTGGATAGATGATGAAGTAAAGTTAAGTTCTTACCATAGTTGAAATTTTCTATTATACAGTTTTTGTAGACTAACTTGTTTTATTACAAGATTGTATATTCATGACAACATTATCTGTGGTAAGGGCCAATTCCATCATCGCAGTTCACTTTATCATTGAAGGTGCATTGTAATTATAGTTCTTACCAGTTTGAATTATCTTATGGCAGCTAATGCTTTGTTTTGATATTTATAATCTAAGATAATATCGCAACGGAGATCGCCCTACCCAATATGAGATGTGATCTTCCATACTCAGAAAAGGTTTGATCAATATGGTTAGTGACGATGGTGAGCATAAGCCATTGTGGAAGTACAATAAAGTAATCATTCATAGTTAAATAATTACTTGTTTAGTTTACCTCATGAATAGTTCAACTTATAATTTTGTTATTTATGTCCTTGCCAGGTGCAACGTGCGATAGTCACTAGTTATTGGTCATTATCCACCCTTCCAAAAGAGAAATTGTGTTGGTCAATAGTTAATTTATTTGATGAATGGAAGGGGAGATACAATGAATACGTGAGCCTTTTGGTTGATGGAATCCCATGTTTTTTTCAGAATTCATTGGAGAATAATTGGAAAATTATTGTGTGAGATTTTCTCCCAAAGCAAATAAATGGAAATGATTGCGGCTTACATGATGAAGTTCATTGACTTCTTATATAATAATTGGTTCGGATTTTCAACCGGAATGTTTCAAATACACATGTGGATATGCTCATCGTATATGTATTATTTAGATGTATCTAATTACGTTGTTGTATGTTAACTTACATGAAGAAATTCCTAATTTCAGAAAGACCCCCTCCTTTAATAGTATCCCAATGCGAAAGAAGCAGGAAGAAAATATAATATAAAGGAGCAATTAAAGGAATCCAAGACAACTAGTAAAGAAACTAATGACCCAGCCGGTGAATGAACTGAAAAAGCTGGTGAAGAAAACCACGAATGGAGGAATTCTTTATGGGAAGGAAAACAAGAAGGTGAGGTTCTTAAATATTGAGTGATATTTGTTAACTTTTTGAAAATTGTGTAAATTGTAATATTAATGTGAATTTTATAAAATGTATGGGCTTATGTAAGAATATTATTAGTGTTAATCATATGGTCATTTTTTTATGTATGGGTTATTGAAGGAATATTGTAAGAACATTAATATGAAAATTGTAACATGGTTACAGTGTATGGGTTCTTGTGTAGCATATGGTAATGTTTTGGATGTATGGGTTCTTAAGTGTTTTCTATCATATTGTAACAGGAACAGAAATCATGTAAATGGATGTGCTTTTTGGGTTGTATTGTAAGTGATTGCGGTTTGAATACAAGAGTGATTGTTGTTTGAATACATCAAAGATTGTGGTTTGAACACAGGAGTGATCACAGTGTCGACAAAAGAGCGATCATGGTTGAACACACAAGCGATCGCAATCTTAACACAAGAATGATCGCTTCACGTGCGATGTTGGAGTAACCAGGCAATCGCAGTGTCAACACAATAATGATCATGGTTTGAGCATGTGAGCGATTGTGGCTTCAACATGAGTGAGCATTCGATGTTGGAATGATGAAGCGATCTCATTTTCTACAAGCGTTCGATCGTTGTTGTAACAAGAAAGCGAACGTGGTTATAAGTTGTGAGTGATTGTTGTTTTCTTGAGTTTATGATCATTGTTTGCATAAGATAGCGATCGTTATTTGTGATGTTCTATCTTTTTCCTCATCATGTTCTATTTTTTTCCTCATCATGTTCCACCTGTAACAAGAAACCATTTATGTGCAGGTGGGTTGTCCAAGTCCAAAGATCGCATGTGCTCCTCAAATCTGACTTGCTCGAATGCCTTAATAACTAGCCAATAATGCTCCAATGTCCTATCCTTGATTGTCGCAATCATGTTCATCTAAATATGATACGCGCAATAACCATGAGTTGCATATGAGGAAGATGCCTTTTACTTCATCAATCCTTTATGACGATTTGATATAATAAGTACCAACGTCAACCATAATGTACGATGGAAATTGCAGAGGAACTAATATCAACATTTATTGTTGTCCGATTCTCCAATCCTATATATTACTGGGAAGATATAATTGTCTTCACTCAATGTCATAGCCATGGAGAGAATACCCCGCACTTGCCCCCTTTAAATGTCTCATTGATTGTCAAAACCGTTCGCAATGATCTCTCAAAGCTTTTGAGGTACTGTCCAAGAGTAACGAAACATGTCTACAATTTTTCTGTTTATTCGTTTACAAGCACATCCGTCACCGTCAATGGTTTAGTCTTCTTCATCTCATAAAAATAGGCCGGGAGCTAGGCATATGAATCTTCGTATGATCCCATCACCTATTTTACTGAAATCTCCTTACCCATTCATGCTTTCTTATTGCTTATATCGATGCCATAATTTGTAAAGATTTCTTGCACAATATCTCTTGGCCTACATTCTGATCTCGACTTGAGATGGCTAACACTATGCTCACTGCTTATCTTATTGTGTTACTTGGTGAGGAGCTCTCTCCTCTCATCGGAAATTAATTGGCCATGAGTTGTCCCCTCAGAAGACAAGATGCATGTGTGTTAGTACCAATATGTTTCTATTCTAAAAACCTTATCACCATCCACACTCGATACGTGGAGACACTTCACGGTATATCTCTAGTTGTTCGAATACAATACCTTATATTGGAAGGGATTTTACATCACGATACCAGCTAAAAATATTTTATAGCCAGCTCTTATCCTTGTATATTTGACCGACAGATGTTCCATTGGGGTCGTCCACCACATTCCAATATCCTAAATGATCTGCATTAACACATGCAACATCATTTAAAGTGGTATATTGATCATTAATTGGCAAGCTACAAGATGGTGCGACCACGATATCCAGTGGAGTATGTATCGACGGAGAGGTTGATGGTCCGAGGATATCTGCATATTCCCAACTGTTTGACGTATCATGTCTCAATCGAGAGGATAATGGTGCAATTCTTGGTCGAGAGGATGATGGCATAATAAAGTCAACCAATGGATTGTCTCAATCGAGAAGATGTCATAATGAAGTCGACCAATGGATCATGTCTCAGTGGAAGGATGACAGGGCAATGAAGTCAATTGATGGATCATAAGTGGATAGGATGATGGTGCAATGAAGTTAACCAATGCATCATGTCTCAGTGGTGAGATTGTGATTTTGTCTTGTGTGGTGGGTTTGACCAATCTTAGCTACCCAACAAGTGAAAAGTTGGGACCTCATCTCATAAGGTGGTGTAAGCATATACCAGTGATGTTTATGTCTTCTAACCTATTCATAATATCACGGATACATGGATGAAGGGAAAGCACAAATATCATATTTATCAAAAAGGTCTATGGCTCACTTGATAGTTTTCAACAGTTGCGTGCAACTCATACTATTTATTGTGGTGTGGTCCACTTCATCTATAACTAAGCTTCATTTTTTGAGTTATATATTGCAATGAGCTCGTACAACTGAGAACTATGTAGATTAAAAACTTAAATCACAATGGACCCACAGCCAGGTACATTACCATCCAACACATGACTTAGAGTCGTCGTCCTCTCTTCATTCATCATTTACCTTTTCTGATGTGCAAGGGCAATTTAGTCCAAAAATATTTTTAGACCTGTCAAATAACTAATCTATGAATATTTGAAACATCCCTTCATTTTCAAGAATTTGATCATACCACAATGCTAGTAAGGTCAAAATCCTTTTTAAAAAGGAGTGCCATTTTAGGGCTCCCAGCAAACCGGAGGCCTAAGGAAAAAAAAAAAAAAACCTGCGTTTTTGCACACCTTCGAATTCTCAAGTCGAGTTCTTAAACCAGCGTAACAACTAATTAACAAGAAAAGGACAATGATTAAGGACTAGCTGAGGTGGACAGTGGTACGGCTCACATTCATATCCATTAACGATACACAACCTGCGTTTTTGCACACTTTGGAATTCTGATAAAGCGGAACGATGGCTCAGTAATCTAAACCACCGGTCTACTACACCCCAACCATGCACGAAACATCTAACAAGACAATCGTAACCTTTCAATTTGTGGCCCACAAATGGATGGTTAAAAGAGAAATACAGGACTGGGGCCATGCTCAACTAAAATCAAAATTGCAAGATGGTTGGCTAAAACCTTCTTCCAAGCTTGGAGAATTTAAGGCTGGTCCCTCCACAATGGGGTGCAATCAACCGATGGTCTGGATTACCTAACCATCGGTCCCACTTGTCAAAATTGGAAACCCGAATCCCATGTCATATAATTTCCTAGAGAATGAAATTGCAAAAGAAACCCTCCGATGTGAAATTCAAAAACAAACAAGATAACAAATATTACATTCAATCTAAACGTTTTGCATGCAGAACAGTCACAAAACCCAAGTCCAAACACAACAGACTCCAGCTAGAAACACAATCTCAATGAAGTGAAACATGAAGATTGCACAACACCTGCAATACAAACGAGACATACGTGCATCAAAAAGCAGCAATGGAAAATAACACGCATAGAACTAAAAAAACTAGTGCAAAAGACCACACGAAAGCATGTTGATCCTGGTTTTAAAAATTCATACTCGTCTTATGAATTTTGAGTTTAACTCAACTGGGTCAGATATCTGATCATTTCCTAAACTAGAGCTTTGATTCAATGATCAGAACTTAAGCTGGATCAGGTTAACTCGTCCAAATTCCATGTCAAATCGGTGATCTTTCAAACACCTGTGTAGATGAACATGCCCGCATCAAGTAGAGATACAAAGCAAAATTGAAAACTCATGCATTTACCTTGTATGTATATAAGATAACATGCTCATTTGAGATATGAATATGCAGCAGCAACTGAAATGCTAGCCGCCAGAGGTTCCCGCTTCCTCCCCTCCTGATTTCCAGACAATGTCTTTCAAGCCAGTTGATATGTTCTTGTAGAACTGAAAGCAAATAAGGCCCAGAAACAAGAATTGCACATCCAGCTTAGTAGAATGTTTCATGGAAAACCATAAGATCAGGTTTTCTTAGGGTTTGCATTCCGGGTGTAAGGGATTCCAAAGGATGAAAGGATTTTTTTAAAAAAAAATTTGGTCAGAGGATCATAGTTCAAAAAACCCGAAATCTCAGCTCGATTTCTAGTTGGGTCGGCTGACTCGACGACTCGAATGAGTCTTTAAGTTAAACTCGACTAGATATTACAAATTTACAATATATAAATGAGAGCTTGTAAATGCAAATAAATATTTAAAACAAATACAAGTGATAAATATATAAAATGGTCAAAGAGAAACATGACTTGAGCTTTTGGATTGCCGATAAGGCTTGCACTTCTTGCACTGAGTTCCTTGGTTCGATTCTCATGGGCTGCATTAACCTTTTTAATCACTAAATACCCGCCAGGGGGACTGATTTCGTTTTGAGTCCCGCGGAGTCATATCGAGTTGGCCAAGTTCTTGAGCTGAGTCTCATTGAGGCCAGACCAAGTCAGGCTTGTGATCAAGTTTCCAACAAACTTGGTTCAAAGTCTCGTCTTGTTAAGTTGACTCGGCTGAGTCTCAAGTGGAGTCAGCAGGTTTTAGAACTATGGACAGAATGTGCCACTGCATATCATGGTGGACATAAGAACGCTTCCCATTTTTATCTTGACCATGATTTGGGGAGGAAATTTTGAGAAACTGCTCACCCACTTACTGCAGGTTCCTTTTCCCAAGCTGGCCAAAGTGTTCCGTATCCATTACGATACGCCCGTAAAGGCCGATATGTATAAGTAACGGCCATGACCGTTACGCGATACGGGGGTGAAAAGGGACAGTTTTTTGAGACCGTATCAGCCATTATGGTGGCCGTAAAGGCCGTTGCTCCCATAACGGTCGTAAAACGATTACTTTTTTTTTTCCTATTTAAATTCAATTTTCTCCTCTTTTTCACTTTTCTCATTCTAAAAACTCTCCTATATAATTTTACAACAGATTTCGACCACTCTTACTATAGCTTTTAAGATTAATATTGTGGATTGAAGTGATTTGAGTGAATAGATTCTCCGATGGCCTTTTTTTCAAAAAATTGAAAAAACAGTATTTATGCCGTTTTTCTGATTTCTAGTTCTAATGCTTGATTGTGATGTGTAAACATTAGAGACATAATCATATTAAACAATTCACTAGACAGCTCGATACAACACTTTCACCAAAGAGTGGACCGTTACACTACCATAAACATGTTCAAAACAAAAAATGAATACATATTTGAAATATTTACAATATTCTTGATTTTCTAGATATTTTTTTCAGAATTTTTTGGGCAAAAGAAAATTTTCAACCGTTACGGGGGTCGTAACGATCGTTACGGCCGATACCCGTATCGGTAATGGTGCTGACAATTACGGCCACCGTTACAGATACAGAATACCTTGAAGCTGGCCCCAAACATAAGGGCATTAAGAATGCCTTGGAATCCCAGCCAACCACAATTTGGCAGTAGAACAAAACATCATAAGAGGAGGAAGATCTTAATATCAAACCTTGTGAAATTCCAGTGTATCGCCTCCGGATTTGCGAAGCTCTACCATGCAGAGGGAAGGGGCTACCTCGAAGACCTAAGGGAGGAAAATAAGGGGAGGAAACTCTACATTCATTAAATGACATTCAAAGATGCGTTTCTCAAGTGCACCTCTCGGATCCTAATCTCCGCACAATCCATATCCAATTTTCAACAAGAGACCCAACTATTACAGAAATCTATTAAACAGAGGTACCTCGGTTGCTATGGATAAATGACCCTTCCTTCCACTTTTCGACCCGTGCAGCTTCATCTAAGATTGCAAATATATATATATTTAAAATAAAAAAAATAAAAAATAAAAAAGTGAAAGGTTTCACCAGAGTATCAATGACACTCAATATTCTGAAAAATTGAGCTTCAATACAAATAAATAAAATTTTAAATGGATGATGTTTGTTTTCTGTATTTTACACCCAAGGCCCAATCCAATGCACGTCCAGTTCCATTTAGTAAATGGTACCAATCCTGCAACTCATAATATCATCATGTACATTATCCAGACTGACCATGTGATGGTAAGAGTGCCATGGGCTGGTCTAGTTACGTACTTCAAGTTGGCACAATTTCTGGGCTATTGCTCATCATAGTCCATGATTGGACAGCCTGGGTCCATTGTCATGAGTACCAATCAATGGGTTTGTAGGATTAGTGCCATTCACTAACTAGTATCAGGTAAACACGGTGTCCTAAACCTTTATTGGAGAAAAAATATAACATTTATGTAAAAAAATATATCTAAAAAACTATCATAAAACTTTGTATGGACACATCAGCAAGCTGAGTTTGCTAGGTCACCATGTCAAATACTCAAAGCATGAGCACATTCACATAGGTCATGGTTTTAAGACTCCAATCACTTGTTTGGTCCTCGGTCAAGTTGTGACTTGACTGGTTGGGACTTGTCTGAGTCCTAAAACCATGGCATAGGTAGAATAGTTATAGCACCTTGTATTTATCTTTCTTCACATTAAACCCCAGAGGCACGGCAGCTTCCTCAATCTTTGCAATGATCTCATTAGCAGGACATTTGGATGTAAATCTTGTTTCCCTTTTAACAATACCCTGGTCATCACAGGAGATATGGAATGTTAAGCACAATGTCTACACTAAACTTCAGTGATTAGTTCAAAGAAAAAAAGAGTAGAGACATTTTCACAGTTAGACATGGTTTATGACACTAAGCTTAAGAAAATAGCATGCATACATCGGATTTAGGGCCCGTGTGGATGTAGACTTGAATGGTGGAAAGGACTGTTTTCTGTTCCTCAAGGCATTTGGACCAGTGCAGAAAAAGGAAACTGCTTTAAGACAGATTTCCATTTTTCCACCTTTTTCACCTCAAATAGAGGGGCTAGGTGCCTATGTTAGTTTAGAACCACTTTGAAAATGATGGTGAGACATACAGACAGATGGCACTAATGTGCAGCTATCTTGACCATCCAAATTGTGAGTCCCATTGTGGATGGAGCATATCTCTACTGATCGTGCAATCCTAACCATCCAATTCATGGCCATCAAATGGATGGTTAGAAGTGAACTACTGCATGGTCCAAATGAATAGTTGTCTTCTCAGTGTAAAATTTCGATTATGCTCCATCCACATTCCACAGTTGGGTCTACAATTTGGACAGCCTGGATTGTTGTACAACCATAGCACATGTATGGTTGAAGAATCACGACCATTTAAATGGTGTTAAACTAATGTACGAGTCTATCTGGGCCGCAATTCAACGAGGAGCTGTCACATGTGGGCGGAAGACACATCAGAGATTCAGGCGTATGGCACACGTGTCAGAGATCAGGACCATTCATCAGGTATGGTGCAATGAACATGACATGGACCAAATGAATAGTTATCTTCTCACTGTAAAATTTCAATTATGCTCGCTCCACATTCCACAGTTGGTGTTAAACTAATGTAGGAGTCTACTCCCAAATAGAGATGGGTCGCAATTCAATGAGGAGCTGCTCACATGTGGGTGGAAGACACATCAGAGATTCAGGCGTATGGCACACGTGTCAGAGATCAGGGTCATTCATCAGGTAGGGTACAATGAACATGACAAGGACCAAAAATAACCTTGGACTGCTGATCAGGCAGGTAGAAGAGAAAAATGAACAGTTAGAAACAGGAGTCCAACCACCCAATTCAATGTACGTGTGTAGCTCGCTTGATGAGCATACTACCTTTATTTTTGGTATATGGCATGTTCAGAGTGCACACGACCTGATGAACAGCCCAAATCTCTGACACATTTCGGCCCTCTCACTCGAGCAGCCCTCAATGGATCATGAATGATGGAGATTCAATGTTGCAAGTCTGACATGAAAGGTAACCAATTTTGTTTGGGACCCTTATTCGCTAAAGCATGTACCAAGGAGTTAGGATTATTGATTGAGGAGACCAAAATGTACTCTAGAGTGGCCATCTTGAAAATTTCTGACGATTCTAGTTTGGAAAGCATATTCCAAGCATATAAAAGGAGGAAAAAAAAAAACACATATTCAGAAATGGAAAGGAAGAAATGAACTAGACTGTATTTTTGCACTTTCCTAGGAAAATGATGAAATCAACAGAGACATCCTTGAAAGTCATGAAATGGTTTGCAACGTACACAATGGAGCATTCAGTTATGATTGTGAAAGAATGGACGAATAGACTCCAACTCTGATTAGTATTAAGAAGGCACCATCCCTGAAGAAAATACAGGTCAACCGTACCTCATATCAACGTTCTAGTGATAGTACGTTCGCCGCCATGAGATACTATCATTCACGGATGGTTTCTTAGGACACAACCAGATTAGAATCACTAAAGAGGATTTAAAATTTTTATTTATTATTATTTTTATTTTTTTTTTTTAAAAAGATCGCATCACAACACGCTGGGGAACTTACTTCTACATTGTCACATCTTTCGGCCTTAAAATTTTAGATGCTACATATCAAGCTATGATGAACATGTTCACAAGTAAGAAGAAACCTTAATCAGCATTTTTACTAGTATTGAGGGTATTAAATAAATACTATTTATGAAGCTTTAAATTCTTTCAAATAATCCAGATATATTTCCAATTTCTTCTGTTTTATGAATTAATATTTGTACACATAATTTATCATTTGATAGGACCGTATAACTGTACAGACAATCCAATGTGGTGGGTTTGCAGGGACACCACCTTTGATGCCTTGATTGTATCCAACTCCGACACATTTTCATGTTAAGTTACAATATAATCACAAAAAAAAAACTGCACAAATACCATCTCTTTTTCAAATAGAGTGCCGAGATTGAGACCCTGAGATGTGGAAATAAGTTGAAAGGCATTCATAATCATTGGCCTTTCTTCTCTTGTCTCAACGACGAGATTTTCAGGTTCCTGTAAACAAAGAAAACGACAATAGAAATTAACCTAGTTTCCTCCAACAATTTTACTTCAATGCAGAAGACTTGGTAAATATTACCCCAGATTCGTTGAAAATGGCATGCACATCATCAAGATTAGTGTCATCTGAAGTTTCGAAACTAGCTGGCTTATATCCTTTCCTAAACCATTCATTTTCAATGACCTCAGGAATTGTAATGCGCTGTGCAAACCCCAAGGGAAAGACATCAGCATGTTGGACACATAAAGTCAAGTCCTCAAGCAAGAAGTCAGCATGTTGATTACAATGTAAACGGTTCATTCTAAAAAGCTGTTTCTTGTTTTTCTTATCTATAATAAAAAGTTTCATTTTAACAAGCTGAATGCATGTTGTGTCAAAGGGTATACAGTTGAGGGATTGGGGTCCAGAATTCTTTTGATCAGTTTCTTTGCACTGGAAGAGAACCATGATGGGAAAGTGAAATCTGCCTTGGTGATCTGCAACCACAGCAACAAGTCAGCGACACAAACACACATATTTTTGCTTGTATTCATTAACACATAAGGCTGGTTATCCAAATTGACCTTTTTATATAAGGTCATAAGGTTGGATTCTTCAAAGGGCAGGTAACCTGCCATAAGAACAAAAAGGATTACACCACATGACCAGAGATCTGCCTTAGCACCATCATAACCTTTGTTGTTAATCACCTGAAGAAGAAAAGAATCCATCACAATAAAAAGAGATGGGTCAATGGATAAAGTACCTCTGGATACACATATAGCTTTATAGTTGTATTCACAGATTGAATCTTCAATGAGAGTTATATAGATACCTCTGGAGCAACATAGTTTGGAGTTCCACATGTCGTATGTAGCAACCCATCTTCCTGTATTGAAAGGTTTAAGAATTTTAATATCTTTGTTTTTGTCAACGAATCAAGATTTATTGCAAAGAGCTGAAAATTTACAACAGGGGTAAGGAATCCCCATAACATGTACAGGTCTAAAACACCCTTCCAAGCAAGAAAACTTCTTCAGCATTGCCTTCCCTATGAATATGTGAAAGCTAAAAATTTCAGGCATTGCACAGCTCTCTAATCTCTTCCACCCAGTTCGCAAATCTTCACTGGAATGAACCAGCGAGTCCAAGGAGTCACCCTCTTTTATTGCCAGGCACAAATGGAAAATAAGAACACCTTTTTGCACCTAGTCTAAAGAGATCTGACCTCTACCTCCACAGCACCACAAGACTGAACTTCCCGTTTGCCGATGTTGTACCTTCAAAGTAGACTCTCGATGCCCTAGGGAGGAGTTTGGGTGTTGCCAAACCATATACCCAAAATGACTACACCCCTCCGCTAAATATGGCCATCTATCTTTGGTTTTAAAAAAATAAATATGGCCATCTATCCTCAATCGAATTCATATGCAAATGCAGTGATGGACCACAAGATCTCAATAGTTGGAATTACAATAGTGTAATGAAATCATTTTAAGGGTTAAAACAAAATATTAATGGGTGAAAACACTCTTAAAACCATTTGAAATCTTTGGGGTACTAGTGTTAATGAAAAACCACTTGATGGACCAAAGCGCATTACATCACGAACTCGTACTCCACATACATCCTTAGGTCTAAGGATAAGTCAAACTTAGTACATATACAAGCCAATGATAGCCTGGGCATAATGGATCTCTTGGTCTAGAGACCTAAATTAATCGTCCAACTCAAGTTTCTAATAGGTCCAATACCAGGAGCTTATTCCCATTGCACACGTACACTCCCTATGTAGGGTACAGCACAGGCACATAGACTCGTTGTCGAACCTGATGGCGGAGACCTTCCATCCTGATTCACCATTGATTCCCTTACATAGGACAACCACATAAGAACAATAGCAACCACAGGTTTGCCCTACAACCTGCTAGGTGGCCATGGAATAACAAGGTACTAAGATCCATGGAACACAAATCTCCCTACCTATGGCCATTGTGTCCAAACTTAAGTTCTCAAGGACAACTAGAGGAATCCCTCTCCTTTAACCCATATAAATGAACAATTTATGATATACTCACATATTAGTCATGGCATTTAATGACATGTCCATCCATAACCCAAGATTATCATGATTCACGGTCAAGAACATCAAATTAACGGTTAAGATTAACAAACTGGCTTTGTAGGACCCATAAGACTAACAATAACTCCTAAACAAATCCCCAACAAGCTACACTGCAAGGATTCTGTCAACAACCCTATCCGCTCTCATGTTTGTTCTAGAAGGCACGATTGTTTCACTTTTTCCATATCGACCACAAGGTAGACAGACACCAAGCAAGGATCCCATAAGATATAGCCTTTGGAAGAGTGATCCAAAACCTCTTAAGTTTCCAAGAGCCTCACCAAAGTAACCAACATCACCCATCCACCCCAAATAAACTAGAAATTCTTGTCCCCACCAAATTGGCAAATTAGTAGTGTGTAACCAAATGATCCACCGGTTTAGCATCCTTCATGCACAAATAATAATAATTTATAATAAACTTGGAGCTATTTCTTAGATAGTCAAGAGTAGAGCATTTGTCAAGGTTAGCTATTCAATAAGAAGCAACAGCCTAAATCCTAGGAGGATCCACTATTGTCCCTTTCCTAGATAGCCAATCGTAAAATGACCTAACCAAGAATATCCCATCCAACTGTAAAGCCCAAACTATACTGTCATAGACTTCTGTAGGTATAAAAATGCTTTTAGTTGCTATAAGGAGGCCCATAAATTAGGTATGTTATCGTCCCTTACATTCCTTCTCATGAAAGAGCTCCAAACTACCCCTCATCTTTAAGAAGCATTGTTGACCACTACCTCCTTCTCCAGAGCCAACCGATATAGGAATGGATACGTAATGCACAGAAGCCCCCCTTAGCAAGATGAGTCTTCCCAAAAGCTACGTTATTTCCATTTCACACACTAGACCTTATTCTTTCCATGAAGAATTTAAAAAGAGTCAAATATTTAAAAAGGAAAAGTTTAGTAGAGTAGATGCACAATTGCAAGCAAAGAGTCAAATATTTAAAAAGGAAAAGTTTAGTATCTTCTTTGATAGGAAAGAGTCAATTAATGAGTTGTATACTACATCATTCTTGGAAGACTTCTAAAAGGCAAAATAATCAAACAGGTCAAGATGTTCTTGGCCAATGGTTAATCAGAGCCATTTTCCTATGATCAGATGGGCTTCAAGGAGATTGATGGGCACAAGGAGCTCTCCGAGAATTTTCTTGAAATTTTATCTAAGGCCAAGATGGCTATGGCTATCCAAACATCCACAGACAAGGAAGTAAACAGGATGGAATGCTCTGGCTCAACATATCCTATTTCTGTATTTTGGATCCCTTTTCAAATTTATTTTCTTCATCATAACAAATTTAATTGATCAATGTCTATGCATTCACATGTGATTGGATGCCCATGCATGCGTCTGCATGTAGCACTTGCGGTCACTTGGTCGTGGTGCAGGGTGGGGACAACTAAATGGAACAATTGAGGAATGAGAAAATGGGGGGAAAGAATAATGTCAAGTCTAACAGAACACATATCTTTACTGTACTGAAAGTAGAACAGGATCCTTGTATGATCTTGAACAGAATTTGTGCAAAAGAAGTCATCAAACTCACCCGAACTTGCTGAGGCAGTGCACTTAATCCAAAATCAGAGACTTTAAGAACACCACTGGAATCAAGCAGTAGATTCTCTGGCTGTAAATTTTTTTTTTTTAAAAAAAAATGCTCAAGTCATTTTAATTCGTCATCCGATTTCCAGGGAATGGAAATGAAATGTAAGCCATATACTCTTTTCACCTTCAGGTCCCTATGGAAGACACCTCTGCTGTGGCAGTAATCCACAGCATCGATAAGCTGCTGAAAGTACTTTCTTGCCTCATCTTCCTTCATCTTTCCATGCCTAGCCTGGATGACCAGAATTTTGCCTTTTTATCCTTAAGCGCAATTTAAAAATAAATAAATAAGCAAACCAACAACTTACAATTCTGTCAAACAGTTCACCTCCCGTCACAAATTCCAAAACTATGTATATCTTTGTCTTGCTCGCCATCACCTACACACAAAATCACTTTAAGGTAGTAACATCAAAGCTGGTCCAGATAACTACTATAGAGATGTGTTGCCAATAATACACAAAGTTCAGACCTCCAAGGTATGCAAAAACAGGCCAATACGTAATGATAACAGCTGGTACGATTACGCATTACGGGGTCGTAACAGTGACCCCCCTAATTTTCGACCCATAACGGCCGTAACAGTCAAAACACGGCTAGTTTTTTTTTTCCGCTTTTTAAGTTCTGATTTTTCATGTTTTTTGATATTTTTCTTTTCCAAATTCTTTTTAAACCATTCTATTGCAAATTCCGACCACTCTTAGCTTGAAATTGAGGATCAAAACAAGTTATTTTAAGGATTTTGTTGATTCGAAGCTCTGTGGGCCATTTTCTGAAAAATCTTCAAAAATAGGTATTTATACATTTTCTTTCAATGTACTTCTGTTTTAACAGTTGAATATGATGTGTTAATCATAGTAGAACAGATTAATGTGCATTTAACAGATTATGCTAGTGGTTTTTTATTTTTTTTATTTTCAGACTATTTTTAGCCAATTTTTAAAAAATTACGAAAAATCATTTTTTCAATGTATTTCTGTTTTAATGGTTGAATATGATGTGTTATTCATAGTAGAACATATTAATGTGCATTTAACATATTATGCTTGTGAATTTATATTTTTTAATTTTCAGACCATTTTTGGCCAATTTTTAAAAATTACAAAAAATCATTTTTTCAATGTATTTCTGTTTTAATGGTTGAATATGATGTGTTATTCATAGTAGAACATATTAATGTGTATTTAACAGATTATGCTAGTGATTTTATATTTTTTTTTCCCGAACTATTTTCAGCCAAAAAAAAAATCAATGTATTTTTGTTTTAATGGTTGAATACGATATGTCATTCATAGTAGAACATATTAATGTGCATTTAATAGATTATGCTAGTGATTTTATATTTTTTATATTTTTTTCTTTTCGAACTATTTTCGGCCAATTTTTTAAAAATTACGAAAAATCATTTTTTTTTAATGTATTTCTGTTTTAATGGTTAAATATGATGTGTTATTCATAGTAGAACATATTAATGTGCATTTAACAGATTATGATAGTGATTTTATATTTTTTTATTTTAGGACTATTTTCAGCCAATTTTTAAAAATTTATGAAAAATCATTTTTTTTTCAATGTATTTCTATTTTAATGGTTGAATATGATGTGTTAATCATAGTAGAACATATGAATGTACATTTAACAGATTATACTACTGATTTTATATTTTTTTGTATTTTTTTTTTGGATTAATGACTTCATGTTTATATTTTCTTCTTTTGGATAGGTTTTGGAGCTTCTTAAGGTTTAAAACATAATTTCTTCTTTATTGAAGAGATTCAGAAATTTGAACTTTATTTTATTAATCTATTTACATTTAAGTTTCGAGATTTAAATTAATTCATTCATTCTCCTACAAAAAGTAAAAACTATATATAAACTTAGAGAATCGAGTAGACTCTCACATAAGTCATATCTACCTAAGTAAATGTCTAGGTCTAGCCAACAAGGAAGTGAGGATATTTGATGACAACATTGTCAGAAGGTAGGTGGTACTAGGTACCAAATGAAGTGCAACTATTGTGAGAGACTAATAACTGGTGGAATTACGCGTCTCAAACAACATTGGTACATCAAAAGGGTCAAGTTGCGAAATGTACTAGAGTATCAAAGAGATAATGATCTTAATGCAAGCCAGTTTGGATAAGCCGAATGATAAACGTGCTACTGGGCAGAAGAAGAAAGATGAGATTTTGGAGGCAGCCCAACAGGAGGTGTTTGGTCCTTAAATATATGGGCATTCGTGATGAAGACATTATTGATTCTGACAAAAACTCAAATTAGAAAGTAACTATAGTTATGAGAGAGAGCTTGCGTCTTACTCATGAAGAGGAAGAACGTCGGCGTATGTTTAGCGCAAGGGAGTCTATACGTAATACGGGGGGGGGGGGGGGGGGGGGGGGGGGGGGGGGGGGGGGTAAGTGGGAGTGCAGCTGGCAATGCGACTGCATCTGCAAGTGGTGGTGAGGGTGAGGGTAGGTTGGGTGGATAACGATGTATGCTTGAGAGCCGACAGGAGGCGTCTTCACGTGATGCCACTGTACATTTGGACGAAGAAGTAAATGAGCCCAGTAGACCCTCTATTGATCCAATCTTGTTTAGAAAGAATCAACAAAACAAAAGAATATAAAACAAATGTGGAGTAGAACTTCTATTGAGAAGCTAGGTAGGGCAGCAGCAAAGTTATTTATACATACCAACATACCTCTTAACACGGCCAATTCTCCATATTGGCATGTGGTAATTGATGCAACAACAGAAGCAAGTGAAGAATTTAAAGCTCTCACAGCTAGGTAGATTAGGGGGAAATGGACAAACGCAGAGTATGCAAATGTGAAAGCATACATAGCTACCTTTAAACCCATATAGCAGGTCAGAAGATGTGGAATCATGTGCGATGGTTGGACTGGCCCAACCAGACGCAGCATGATCAACTTCATAGTGTACTACCACTTGGGAACTCTGTACCATAAGTCAATTGATGCCTCGGCCAAAACAAAAAATTCTAATTATATTTTTTCCCTAATAGATAAAGTAGTAGATGAGATTGGAGAGGAGAATGCGATGCAAATTGTGACAGATAACGAAGCATCATATAAGGTTGTAGGACATAAGTTGATGATAAAGAGACCACATGTATTTTGTTCACCATGTGTTGCCCATTGTATTGATCTTATATTGGAAGATATTGGGAAGAAGAAGAGTATTAGGGAAATGGTCGAAAGGGCAAGATGGGTGACGACATTAATTTATAACCATAATCAAGTAGTCGCAACAATGAGGAAGTTCACGAAGGGACGAGAGTTGTTGAGGCTTGCGGCAACTAGATTTGCAACAAACTTTATAGCCTTGGAGAGTTTATGCCAACATAGGGGAGATTTGAGTGAGATGTTCGGTTCCCGAGATTGGCTCAAAACAAAACATGGGAAGAAGACATCAGGGACACCGGTTGAAGTTGTGAACACCATACGGGACAACAAATATTGGAAGAAGGTCAAGAGGCTAAAGGTGATGGAGCCACGAATGAGGGTACTCCATCTTGTTGAAACCGTCTAAGCACCTACCATAGGCTTCCTTTACGATGTCATGGATAAGGCGAAGTTGGCAATTCAATGTGACTGTACAAGCTGGCAGTCTTATTGGAAGATGACCGACAAGAGATGGACAACAAACTCCATCACGATCTTCATGCAGCAGGTTACTACTTAAATCTTAGGTACAGATATATCAAATCATTTGTTGCAGATAATGAAGTTCGTGTCGGGCTAAAGAATATGATTAAGAGACTAAAGCCTAACTTAAATATGCAAATAAAGGCGTTGAATAAATTAAATACATTTGGAAATCGCCGGGGTAGTTTTGGAGATGCTCTTGCACAGCATACAGTATCTAGATTGCAACCGGCCAAATGGTGGATGAATTTCGGAGAGAATACAAAGGCTCTTCAAAAAATTATAGTAAAAGTTTTGAGCCAGACAATATCTTCTAGCTTCGAAAGGAATTGGAGTTGTTTTGCACTTATTCATTCAAAAAATAGGAATAGATTGCAGACTACGACGTTGAATAGACTTGTCTTCATGCACTACAACATGAGGCTAAGAATGCGACCACATCATAAGAGCATTACAGGCGTCGGTGACACGAACTACTGTCCAATAAACTTGGACAATATTTATGATGAAGACGACCTACTTCTACTTTGGTTGGAAGCAAGGAAAAAACAGATTGAAGATGATACTGAAGAATTGGAAATTGATGACCCACTAATACGCACAACCATTGTTGTCAAATGCAATCGCATATGCGCATATTGTTGATCAAATCGCATGATGGCATATGCGATCCTGGCAAGTATGCCATGGCATACTTTTATATGCGATCAATATGCGATCACATATGAGAGCATGCAATCGCATATTTCCCACTAGCCAAGAGCGGAAGATTTTTATTTCTATTTTTTATTTTTTCAAATTGGAGAACTTTTGCCTATATATAGGCACTCATATCCCCTCCATTTTCACTATTCTTTACTCCAAAGCTCTAAATCTCTTACTCTCTCTCTCTCTTACACCTCTTCCTTTCTTACTCTAATCTCTCTACAATTATTTCAATTATGTTTATTTTTTGTATTTTATAAGTTGTGCTTACTTTTTGTAAATTAAGTTGTAAGTTATAACTTATAAGTTGTTTCACGTTATCCATTTATCATTAAAATTTCTATGTTCGAAGTTTATAATAATTAGTTATCCTTTAATGTAGCTTGTTGATTGTTTTGTTAAAATTTATATTATATAATATAAGTAATTAAATGTATCACTTAATGAAACACTCAAACTATAATGAAATAAGTAAAATAACCCAATCCAATCATGTGTACTTATTAGACGAGTTTTTCCTTCTTTTTTTTAGAATTTTTTCAATTTTTTTTTTCCTTTTTTTTCAAATTTTTATTATTTAGAAAAAATATATATGCCATGGCATATGCGATTGTGCGATCGCATATGCGAACAGCATATGCTGATCGCATGCGATCGCATATGCGATTTGACAACATTGCGCACGATGTAGCAAGAGAGTCGTGCAGCTGTGTTGGACCCAGAAAGAGGGGCAACTTTCATAAAAAGTCTGACTCAAGTTCAACAGAAGAGTACGAGCAGTAGTAGCAGTGAGACTGAGTCCGATGATGGTGATGACGCCCCTGGTGCTGGCACTTCTGGTGTTGCTCAGCACACTATATAGTCGTCTACAGATCGCGAGGCCGATAAACATCGACAAGGTAGTACATGAGGTCGAACTTATGAGTGTACTGAGTCACGATATAGCCAGCAGGAGGAGGCTAGGTCTAGTGGTGCACCGCCGCCGGGAGGTCTGGAACATCAGCAGGCCCATGGTCCTGGGCATTATGATGGTTATACCGAGCCTGTTCCATCACATTAATGTTAGAGTAGTCCTCCTAATCCATATCCGTATGATTATAGATATCCAGATCCAAATCCAAGTTACTCATCACGAACACTTTCTCAATCTCAAGATTCTCAACAGCCTGAGTACGGGCACCAGTACGGCTATTCGACGGGCACTGGTGGATATCCTTACTCCGGGTTGGAGTCGTTGCCTGGTCAGGATCAGTCATCATCTGGTTTCATTGACCTGGTCTTTTCTTCTGGCACTGGATATTATGGATATGCAGCACCTATTCCACAATCGCAGCCAGATGATGACGATGACGATGACGATGATGTGGAGGTCGAGTAACCACAACAAAGCGGACTTTCCTTTTGGTGGTGACTGGTGAGTGGTGACTCGTGAATTTTATTACAGTAACTGTAAGTATATATTTTTATTAAGGTAAGTATTGTTATATACCCATTAGTCCATTACCTACACATTCACCAAGCAAGCACACACTTGACACTGCCCAAACTTGTACTTAAAATAACTCCCCTAACAACCAATCATGTAATCCTTAATCAAGTTGCAGGGGAGTATATCAGACACTACTATTTTTTTATATTCTTGACTTGAGGATGACGGGACAGGAATCACATGATAGGAGAAGTCTCTGACATGTTGAAAACTTTAAAATAGAATAAACATTGTAATTTATGCAAGTCTGGACTCTGGTCTAGAGTACTCACTCCTCAGATATGTTAATAACTTAATATAGAATAAATAATGAAAAATAATTGTAAACACCTACACACGTAAGATATTTTGATATTACATTCATTTTAATATATCTATCATTGATATTAGATAGTTAGATATTTAAATATATGAGTTTCGTAGTCAATTCTAGGTTATCAGGTTCATAAATTCATCAGACAGTCCGATACAAATTTTCACCAAAGAGTGGACCGTTACACCACCATAAACATGTTCAAAATTATAAATGAATGTGTATTTGCAATATTTAGAATATTTCAAATTTAATGGATATTTTTCCAAACTTTTCTAACCAAAAAAAAAAAATCGACCATTACACACCCCCTATCGGCCGTTACGGCCCCATATCGGCCGATACGGGGCGTATCCGAATCGGAAACGGTGGGGACCGTTACGCCCACCATTACGGCAACGGAACACCTTGCAAACCTCATATTTACATGTGTGCACACACGCCCGCACGCATATACACACACACACAAACATACATACATAAATGTGTGTGTGTGTGTGTGGGGGGGGGGGGGGGGGGGGGCAGACTCATTGCAGTGTGCTAAGTATATGTGATGCCTTAGAGTGAACTTTTGATCAACATCATCATCATAGCATTTTTTGCAGCTATTTTGGGGTCAGCTTTATGATTCCCTTTTAGCTAAAAATTCCTAAGGCACTATCTTTCGTAACTGAAAAGGGTCTTAATTTCCCTTCTCACAACCTCTATCCAATTATCCAAGTCATTTTAGGCCTTCCTCTCATCCCCCTAGCAGGCCCTTCAACCCAAATCAAAGTTCGCTTAACAAGGTAGTCTCCAGTTTTCTGAGCACATGCCTTGTAACAAACTCTTGATTATTATCATAGCAGTGTCGTAGATATCAAGGTTCGCTTCGAAAACTCCTGAGGCCCTATTCAACACGTGACAGGGCTTCACATCTCCTCACAACTTCTATCCAAGTCCTTTTGGCCCCATTTGGTATCAGAATCCACTGTTCCTAGACTTGGTTAATCATGGAACTAATTCCAGTTCCTAGAATCATAATTTTCTGTTTGGCTGACCAGCCTGACCTAGAACAATGTTCCCCAAATCACAGTGTTTTCAGTTTGGTTGTCCAGGAACTCCATTTCAAGAATCGATCTGTATGCATTTCTTCGCAATCACCATACAGCATAAGGAACCTGATGGTCCCATAAGGTGGGCCATATGGTGATACAAGAGAAGTTCTTATCATTGTTCTAAACCATCCATCATGTGGGTCCTACTCCCACCTTTGATTTCCCATCCTCTCACATAATCATTCATTGGCTAGGGAAATCAAAGGCCCATATTTATAAGACTAGAAATTATCCGATCATTGATCTAGATTATCCATCACTTGGTCTCCACCTTGGATTGCTCATCCACATAAAAAAACACTCTGGATGGATGATCCTTATTGTCCAATCAATTGCTTGGGAAATGGATGGTACATATTGATTATATAGTGGAAGGGGTGCTGCGGTGGGTCCTGCCTTTGATTGCCCATCACTCTGAAAAATTGTTCTTGGTCAAATGATCCTAACCATAAAATAAATGGCTAGGGAAATGGGTAGTTCATATTAATTATACTATAAACAATCCAGTCACAGATCTAGATCATCCATCATATGCAGCAAGCCTTCTGTCAAACAACTAGGTTAATGTGACTAGTCACTAGTTTGATTGTAAGTTGTGAACCCTCCATCGTGGGGCCACATAATGAGTGGTATAGATGTCATCCAAATATCTAACTAGGAAGGGAGAGCTTGTTTGAGGAATGAGAAGGGGACTTATTCCCCAAAATGACATAATACCTTTTCCAAGAGGAATTGATACACCATGCTTTTAGGCACATTTTTGCTTGTATTTAGTTCCAGGAACTTCAGAAGCCAAACCTTTTTCTTTTTTTTTCAAGTTCTAGGATCCTGGTTCATAGAACTTAAAATTCTTGTATATCAAAAAAGGTCTTTTAAGTCTTCCTCCCATCCTCTTTTCAGGTCCTTAATCTAATCAAGGTTCCCTCATTTACCAGGCAGGCTGCAGTTTTCTTAGCGCATGACCAAACTGCCTCAATTGGCTCTCCATCATTTTAAATCGAATTGTGATGATCTTTTGATAGTATACAGAAATTGTTGATAGCCTTGGAAACTGTGATTTTCCATGTTGAAATTTCTTGCAGTATGTGGTACACAAAGCATAAGATACGGTACCTACAGAGTTTATCTGATAGGTTATGAGGAAAGGATCTTGGAAAATACATAATGAGTACCAGTGAACACATGTGACAAGCCCCAAATCTAATCCTAACTATTCATTAATTCTATTCATAATTATCTATTTTTAAAAATATAAAAGTGGCTAAAATACTCCCAAATCATGTCATAACCAAGCAACCCTTCCGTGAATCGGCATAACTCATTCAAATGACTTCAGAATCGCATGATATTAGGTTCAATGGGCTTTCAAATGGGACCAATTTCAGACATCATTTGATGCCTGAAAAGTGGCCCACCAACTTAAGCCAAAACTGGGTAGAATTACTAATCAGCACAACCAACTAATAAAGTGCTAAATTAAAAAAGACAAAACGTGTGGCCCATATGAACCTATAAACGATTGGTTCCATCATGGGATCACAAACAGTCAAGTAATCTGATCATGGGCTTCCTTGTTGAACAGAAATTATGGAACAATACAATCCATTGAACAAATTATGGGACCTTATCATCGATCGTGGATCGTGAGTTCCACCATAAAATTGGCATCTTACCTCGTACATTTGTATAACATTCGGGTGTTTGATCAACTTCATGGTTGAAATTTCACGTTTAATCTACAAGGAACAGACAAGAAAGTATTGCTTCTCAGGTATCTTCATTATCTACAGTAAATAAATAACTGACAAAGAAATAACCAAAAAGGAAAATCCACGTGGAAATGGAAGCATGAACTTTTGATAGACCAGAGAGCTACACATTACACTATGAAATTCATATTGAAATTACACAACGACTAAGATATATACCAAGAAGAACCTGCATGCAATCAAAGCATGGACACCCAAAACAAAAGTAACAATGAGAACCAGAAACAGTCTGTACATAAGTCAAATAAAGAAAGGGAAACTTATCAAGATGCACTCAGTTTAATTTTTTATCCAAAAATCTACTCCACTATTAAAGATTTCCCAGAATTTATTGCTTTTGTAAAACTTCCACTATCATCTCCATTAGCTTTTGACTCTTGTGATGAGTTTGCCCCCATTAAGCTCTGCACATAATACCTGCCAAAGAGAGACAAACCATATATATGCCATGTGCCTTTATTCTTGCCAAAGTGTATCATATGCACAGGACATCTAAGCCATGAAAATGATTGGACTAATCATAAAGATGACCAGGCCTGAGAATCTGGTCATTCCACTCATCAGGTGAACTGAACACGCCAGCGATCTAACCCAACATACATGATTGGCTAACATGATGCCTGATTTCCACATAGGGGATCTTGATCACGGGGACAAGCTTGGATTGGCCTGATTCTCAAATAGGGTATCTTCAACCTCAGGACAAACCTTTGTCGGCTGGGATGTCCCGCACATGTGATGAATGTGAACGGTTGAATGTTTTGCCATTTCTAGTTGAATGTAGACCTTTTTACCCTTTAACCATTTATTTTTTTGGCCATACAATTGAAGGTGTAGGGTTTTCCTAACTGGAAGATTGTTGGTTCACAGGCCATCTACAGTGGAGCCGATGGTAAAATGGTCAGATCTTGCATCACTCTTCATTTTTAAACATAAAAAATACAAGGCTAATGTGCATGCTCTTGACCAAAGCATTGATCTAACAGTTACATTAGAGGTTTCCTATTCTGCATGCTTGTGGGGCATAACTATAACCCAACCACACAGGCACATATGCCGATATGAAACGTGCGCAAAATCAGAGCTTTCCATCAGGTGGGCGACACTGGTTAGATCTTTTGGCCAAAAAATCGGGTCATTTCTCACCCTTAGGTGCTGTTTGGTAAACTGAAAAATAAGGTCTGAAAATTAATTTAAGTGCTGAAAACTTAAAAGTGCTGAATTTCAGTAATTGCAAGTACTGAAAAAGCTGTTTGGTAATTTGTCTGAAAAAAGTCATGATATCTAAAAAAAAGCACTTTTTTTCACAAAAACCTATTTGGTAAACACAAAACACAAATGTTTGAAAATCGGCAATTTGTCATATTTGTCCCTCTTGCCTCAATTTCTATCTTTTGTAGAGTACAAGACAAAATTGGCTATTGCCATGCCACCAATGTACGCTTTTTAAAAGAAAAGCTTGTCGATCATCTACATTCAACATATTCATGTTTGATGGGGACATCCCGCGCACACGTACGCCCCCCCTACACACGTATGCAAGGAGGGCCCCACCATCGATCTGGATCGATGACGACATCCATGGAGGGCCTCCTTGTTAGAAGACTGTGTTTTGGTTCCTTGGAGTGAACCCGATCATCATGTGGATCCCACAATTGGATCTCACGATCGGCCCACTACTCTAGATGATCTAGTACTTTGAATTTTGCTTATTATTATTATTAGGAATATCATGGACGGTTTAGATTACTTTGATTAGTTGTTATTTTTGTTACTTCGTCTCCAAGTAATAGGGTGCGCACATGGCGTGGCTTTTGGGGTATATAGGGTTTTCTTATAAATAGGCAACCCCTTGTAGGGTTTTTCTCATTAAAAATTATTAATAAAATTCTGCATTTTTCTGCTTCTCTAATTCTCTAAGTTGTGGAAATCTAATTGGGTGTGAAACCCTCCCTTCTTCAAAGGGCTAACTACCATGGTACGAAGCCATATCCATCCCAAATCGCCCCCACCTCTTACCATCAATATTCATCATCTCCTGCAGCCATCCAATCATCAAATTCACCCTTTGTTGCAGCCGATCCTTCCTCTACAGCAGATTTGCATAATCAAGCCCTGCAGGAGGGCTAAAACTTTGGCGGAGCACCGCGCAGAGACCGGACGTCGGATCATCCTGAAATTTGGTGTGTGTGGCCCACCCCTGGCCAATTAGACCCAAGCTTGCCTTTTTTGGGTTCGTGGGCCCCGCACACGTGCGAGCAGGATCCACACACATGCATCTGGTTCGTCTCTCCTTTTTTTCTCTCCTCTCACCTTATTTCTCTAACCCTAACCCTAGATAATCCTAAATCCAAAGTTCGATTCCACTTTTACAAACCCTAGGCTTTCCTGATTTGAAACTTGTGAATCCCTTAGATTGGGAAATAATCATTTGCATGTGTGGATGAATCTACTCTCATTTTATCATTGTTTGGTCTAGAACTTTCAATTGATCCAGTCCTAACATGTGTAGGCTTGGAACCCCTTGTAGATTCCCCTAGTTGAATGCTTTACTTTATGTGGGATGTGGAATTTCTGTGATTGTTTTAAGATTAGTATGATCTAAAGCCTGAATTCTTGCATATCATATTAAATTTTATGTCCTGCATCAAATTTGGTATCAAAGCTTAGGTTTTTCATAGGGGATTGCATTGCATGTTTAGGGTTTAGTCTACTGACGTTTAATTTGCACTAAATCTCATCATATAGGGTTGTTTAGGACCCATCATTCACATTAGGGGCTGCTGAATTTTCTGCTGTCAGAAAATCCCCAAATTTCTTGGCTAAATTTTCTGTTGACAGACTCTTTGGCCAATTAGGTTGCTGTAATTTTAGTAGCATTGTATAGTTTCCCTCATATAGAGTCCAATAGGATCATTTAGTCCCATTTAGGTGCATATAGTTGTGTTAGAGGGTCTTTGAGTTGAGTGAGTAGTTGTATGCCCACACGTACTGGTCGTGGTTTTGGCTTGCACCCAACACTAAACATGGAGCAATTGCAAGAATCAATGAACAATATAACCCGACAGTTTGAGTCTTTGGGTAGGCACTTGGAATAACGTATTGACCAACACTTTGAACAACTTAATGTACGCGTTACCCAATTAGAAACCTCCGCCCGAGCAAACCCCGCCATTGGGGAAAATGCTCAATCTCAAGCAGGTGGTCAGGAGGATAGACCAAGGAATGAAGGTAGCAAAGGAATTGGTCATGGGCGCGTACCCGTGCACCCATACCGCGAGGGGCATCATGATCATTATGACCCAGATGCGCAACTCCTCAAGGGAGTTAGAGTAGAAGCACCTACGTTTGATGATCACTTGGACCCTAAAGCTTTCCTAGATTGGTTAGCAAATATGGACTACTATTTTGAGTGGTATGACATGTCAGATGCTCGTCGGGTCTGATTCGCCAAGATGAAGCTCGTGGGCCAAGCTAAGAGGTTTTGGACTACTGTAGAGCGAAAGAAAGAAAGGTCGAGGGAGCCCCCAATAGTCCATTGGGGGGAAATGAAAGAAACTCTTAAGGAGAAAGCTCCATGAGTGTGGCAGAATACATTGAGAAGTTCGAAGAGTACTTAACCTGGTGTAAAGTTGATGAGTATCCCATACTCACTCTTGCTCGATTTAAGACGGGCCTCCGTTCTGACATTAGGAGAGAATTACTCGTCAAGGAAATAGACACTCTTGAACAGATGTATCAAGCAGTGTTGGAAGTCGAGCAATACCTTAAAGCATCTGTAGGAAGGCGGTTTGAGACTCGTGATTCTGGCGCTAAGGCCAACCCTTCTAGGGATAAACCTAGCATTGGATATCAGTACAAGCCTTCCAGTAGTTCTCAATCTAAGCCCAAGGATGATAAGGGTAAAGAAGTTGTCGGATCTAGCTCGCACAGAAGCTATGCAACTAGGTGTTTTAGATGTCAGGGGTTTGGTCACTTTGCCCACCAGTGTGGCACGAAAGAGGGCACCAAGGTTTTCCTTATTGAGGAGCAGGTAGAAGTAGTGCCCCCAGAAAGTGACGATGAGGAGGAAGAATATGAGCCAGCAAAAACCCCTAGTGATGAGGAAGAGAGAGCACAAGAGTCCACAACCCTTGCAGTTGTGCGTTGCGCCTTTGTACAAGCAAAGAATACCGACGATTGGCGCCGCAACACGATCTCCGATACTTACACAAAATGTGGTGATAAGAGCTGCAAGATGATCATGGATAACGATAGTTGTGCCAACGTGGCATCAACTGGCACCGTGAGTCGTCTGGGCTTGAAGCTTGAAGCACATCCTCAACCCTATAGAGTGTCTTGAGTTAATGAAACTTTCATTCCAATCTCACGCCGTTGTCTTGTTTCTATTCAGTTTGGATCATATAAAAACACGCTTTGGTGTGATGTTGTTCCTATTCAGTTTGAGACATAAACCTACGAAGCTTCTAATAGAATAAGCTTCGATTGTGCCTCCCCTAGCTGGCTTTGATTTTCTCTTTTTAGGCCTTTAGTTTCTTTCTTCGTTGTTCTTTCTTCTGCTATCTCAGCAGCCCCGCTTGTTTCTTTTTTTTCATTTTCAATATATTTCCGTTACTTATATATATATAAAAACCTACGAAGCCTATTGATCTTGTCCCTATGTCCCTATCCCATAGGCCGTCAGAGTCTGCAAAGTCTTTTGCACATCACATTCATTCATTACATCAAGAAATCAGGCGAAAGATCACTATTAGTAATGAACATCACAAACTTTCTGCAAACCAGCATAAACATTTTAAGGAATTCAACGTACGGGACTCTGTGATGGTCCGCATCAGGCCAGAGCGGTACCCTCAGGGAGTCGTTCGTAAATTACACGCGCGTAGTGCTGGACCATTCAAAATTATAAAACGAAACGGTCTCAATGAGCATGTGGTAGATCTTCCACCTTCTATGGGAATTAGTTTCACATTCAATGTAGAAGATCTAGTTGTTTTTCAGGGGACCCCTGATACATTGTCCAGTCTTTCGCCTAACCATCCTAATTCCCCAAACCTTTCCTTTAATCCATGGCCTCTCCCTGACCCTTCTTCTCAGCCTCTACATCTCATACATACCCTTCCCACACCCAGAGAGGAGATAGATGATATTCTGGACCATCAGATAGTATCAACGTCGGACGACGGGTTTCAAAAGTACATGGTTAAGTATAAGTCACGCCCAGCTTCAGATAGTATGTGGCTCATTGAGGAGGAGCTTCAACGAGTTGATTTTAACATTTTGGAGCAGTTCAGGAGTTTTTTCGTCAGTGGCAAAATCTTCGTAGCCGAGGGAGAGTTAATCGGGACATCTCGCGCACACGTACGCCCCCCCTACGCACTTACGCAAGGAGGGCCCCATCATCGATCTGAATCGATGACGACATCCATGGAGGGCCTCCTAATTAGAAGACAGTGTTTTGGTTCCTTGGAGTGGACCCGATCGTCATGTGGATCCCACCATTGGATCTCATGATCGTGGCCCACTACTCTAGATGATCTAGTACTTAGTTTTGCTTATTATTGTTATTAGAAATATCATGAACGGTTTAGATTGCTTTGATTAGTTAATTTTTGTTACTTCATCTCCAAGTAATAGGGCGCGCACATGGCGCCATAGTGTCCCGTATTGGTTACGTATCGGCCGTATCGACCGATATGTAACGGAAACGGTAATGGCCGATACGCGATACGGGGTGGTATCGGCAGTTACGTGTTTTTGTGCCCGTATCGGCCGATACGGGCCCGTATCGGTCCGTAACGGTCAGCCGTAACGGTCAGAAATCGGCTCTCTTTTTTTCGTTTTAAGGACTTTTTTTGCTGTTTTTTCCAAAATTTTTGCTTCCAAACTGTTTTTCATACCTTCTAATAGTAATTTCGACCAACCTTGGCTGGTTATTTGGGACAAAAACACGTTATATTACGAATTTGGTTGAATCAAAGCTCGGTGGGCCATTTTTCAAAAATTCGTCAAAAATAGGTATTTATTTTTTTTTAATATGTTTTACTGTTTTAATCATGCCATATGATGTGTTAATCATAGTACAACATGATAACGTGCATTTTACAGATTTGGGGTGTCATTTAATTTTTTTTTATATTTTTTTCTATTTACGCATGAATTTTGGCCCCTTTTTTTAAAATTCGAAAAATCAATTTTTAATAGTTGTTTTGTTGTTCTAATCATGCCATATGATGTGTTAATCATAGTAGAACATATTAATGTGCATTTTACAGATTTGGAGTGCCATTTAATATTTTTTTATATTTTTTTTCTATTTACGCATGAATTTTGACCCTTTCTTTTTAAATTCAAAAAATCATTTTTTAATAATTCTTTTGCTGTTTTAATCATGTCATATGATGTGTTAATCATAGTAGAACATATTAATGTGCATTTTACAAATTTGGGGTGCCATTTTATATTTTTTAATATTTTTTTTCTATTTACGCATGAATTTTGACCTTTTTTTTTAATTCGAAAAATCATTTTTTTAAGGTGTTTTGCTGTTTTAATCATGTCATATGATGTGTTAATCATAGTAGAACATATTAATGTGCATTTTACAGATTTGGAGTGCCATTTTATATTTTTTTCTATTTTTTTCTATTTACGCATGAATTTTGACCTTTTTTTGAAAATTCGAAATATCATTTTTTAATGATTCTTTTGCTGTTTTAATGATGCCATATGATGTGTTAATCATAGTAGAACATTTAATGTGCATTTTACAGAATTAGGGTGTCATTTTATATTTTTTTATATTTTTTTTCTATTACGCATTTATTTTGGCCCTTTTTTTGAAAATTTGAAAAATCATTTTTAATGATTCTTTTGTTGTTTTAATGATGCCATAAGATGTGTTAATCATAGTAGAACATATTAATGTGCATTTTACAGATTTGGAGTGGCATTTAATATTTTTTTATATTTTTTTCTATTTACGCATGAATTTTGACCCTTTTTTTAATTCAAAAAATCATTTTTTATAATCTTTTGCTGTTTTTGTTTTAATCATGTCATATGATGTGTTAATCATAGTAGAACATGTTAATGTGCATTTTACAAATTTGGGGTGCCATTTTATATATTTTTTATATTTTTTTTATTTACGCATTTATTTTGGCCCTTTTTTTGAAAATTCGAAAGATCAATTTTTAATGGTTGTTTTGCTGTTTTAATCATGTCATATGATGTGTTAATCATAGTAGAAGTGTAAAACATATTAATGTGCATTTTACAGATTTGTGGTGTCATTTTATAAAATTTTTTTGTATTTTCAAATTAGTGACTTTATATTTTTATTTGCTTATATTGGACAGGTTTTGGAGCTTCTTAGGGTTAGTTAGTTAGAACATAAAATTATCTTTATTAACATAGGTCATACACTCATACTCATATCCTAAACCTAAAGAAATGTCTGGGTCTGGCCAACAACAAGTAAGTGAGGATATTGGATGGCAACATTGTGAGAGGGTTGGTGGTACTAGGCATCAAATGAAGTGCAAGTATTGTGATAGACTAGTGACTGGTGGAATTTCCGTCTCAAACAACATTTAGCACATCGAAAGGGCCAAGTTGCGCCATCTGTCAGAGTACCGAAAGAGATAATGCTTTTAATGCAAGCTAGTTTGGATGAGTCGAAGGGTAAACGTGCTGCTGTACAAAAGAAGAAAGATGATATTTTGGATGCAACTCGACAGGAGGTATTTGGTCCTGAATATATGGGCGTTCGTGATGAAGATATTATTGATTCTGACGAAGATTCAGATCGGGAATTAACTATAGCTAGGAGAGAGAGCGTGCGTCTAGCTCGTGTGAAGAGGAAGAACGTCGCCGCATGTTTGGCACACATGGGTCAGTGCGTGATACAGGGGGGCAGTGGGAGTGGGAGTGGGACAGGGAGTGCAACTGGAAGTGCAACTGCTTCTGCAGGTGGGACTGAGGGTGGGGGGGTAGGTTTGGTGGGTTACGACGTATGTTTGGAAGCCGACGACAGACATCTTCACGTGATGCCCCTATGCGTTTGGATGAAGAAGTAAATGATCCTAGGAGACCCTCTATTGATCCAATCCTATTTAGGAAAGAATCAACTAAACAAAAAAAGATAAAACAAATGTGGAGTAGAACTTCTGTTGAGAAATTAGGTAGAGCAGCAGCAAAGTTATTTATACATGCCAACATACCTCCTAACGCGGCCAATTCTCCATATTGGCAGGTGGTAATCGATGTAGCAGCAGAAGCAGGTGAAGGAATAAAAGCTCCCACGGCTAAAGAGATTAGGGGGAAATGGACAGATGCAGAGTATGTGGATGTGAAAGCATACGTGGCTACCTTTAAACCTGTATGGCAAGCTAGAGGATGCACGATCATGTGTGATGGTTGGACTGGCCCAACCAGACGTAGCATGATCAACTTCATGGTGTACTGCCACTTAGGAACTATATACCACAAGTCAATTGATGCCTCAAGAAGCAACAAAAAATTCTCAATATATTATGGGCCTAATGGATAAAGTTGTGGATGAGATTGGAGAGGAGAATATAGTGCAGATTGTGACAGATAATGAAGCATCATATAAGCTTGCAGGACATATGTTGATGGATGAGAGAAAACATCTTTTTTGGTCACCATGTGCTGCCCATTGTATCGATCTTATATTGGAAGATATTGGGAAGAAGAAGAATGTTAAGGAAATGGTCGAAAGGGCAAAGGACGAGAGTTGTTGAGGCCTACGGCGACTAGATTCGCAACAAACTTTATAGCATTAGAGAGTTTATTCCAGCATAGGGGAGAGTTGAGTGAGATGTTCGCTTCCCGAGAATGGCTCAACACAAAACATGGGAAGAAGACATCAGGGACACCGGTCGACGTTGCGAACACCATACATGACAACAAATATTGGAAGAAAGTCAAGGCGATCCTAAAGGTGATGGAGCCACTAATGAGGGTAATCCGTCTTGTTGAAACCGATGAAGCACCTACCATGGGCTTCCTATATGATGCCATGGGATAGGCAAAGCTTGCAATTCAACGTGATGTAGAAGGGGGAGAGTTATTGGGAATATGGAAGATGATCGACAAGAGATGGACAAAGCAACTCCATCACGATCTTCATGCAGCAGGTTACTACCTAAATCCTAGGTATAGATATGCCCAATCATTTGTTGCGGATGATGAAGTTCGTGTCGGGCTAAAAAATGTGATAAAGAGATTAGAACCTGACTTAGATCTGCAAATAAAGGCGCTGAATGAATTAGATACATTTGGAAATCGCCTTGGTAGCTTTGGAGATGCTCTTGCACAGCATGTAGTATCTAGGTTGCAACCGGCCGAATGGTGGATTAATTTCGGAGAGAGTACGAAGGCTCTCCAAAAAATTGCAGTAAAAGTTTTGAGCCAGACAACGTCTTCCTCTAGCTGCGAAAGGAATTGGAGTTGTTTTGCACTCATTCATTCAAAAAATAGGAATAGATTGCAGACTAGAACATTAGATAGACTTGTCTTCATGCACTATAATACAAAACTAAGAATGCGATGACATCATAGGAGCATTACAGCTGCTAATGACGGAGACTACTGTCCAATAAACTTGGACAATATTTATGATAAGGATGACCCACTTCTACCTTAGTTGGAAACAAGGGAAAAGCAAATTGAAGAGGATAGTGAAGAATTGGAAATTGATGACCCAGAAATACGCAGAGCGCAACAAGAGAGTCGTGCAGATGTGTTGGACCTAGTAAGAGGGGCAGCGTTTATGCCACGTACGGATATGGCTCAAGATCAACAAAAGAGTACAAGCAGTGTGGTAGCGTGACCGTGTCAGATGATGACGACCCCCCTGCCCCTGGTGTTGGCACTTCTGGTGTTGCTTACCCCCCATACAACCGTCTACAGATCGCGATGGCGATGAACATCGACGACGTGGTACACGAGGTCGGACTTACGAGTGTACCGAGTCACGATACAGCCAGCCGGAGGAGGATACATCTAGTGGTGCACGGGGACCGGGAGGTCCGGAACATCAGCAGGCTCATGGTCTTGGTTATTATGATGGATATTCTTATGGTCAATTGGATTATGATTATGGTGGTTATATTGAGCCTGTTCCATCACATTCATGTTGGAGTAGCCCTCCCGATCAATATCCATATGATTATAGATATCCAGATCCAAATCCAAGTTACTCATCAGAGCAAACGCACTCTCAATCTCAAGATTCTCAACAGCCTAAGTATAGGCACCAGTATGGCTATTCGACGGGCACTGGTGGATATCCTTACTCGGGGTCAGAGTCATTGCCTAGTCAGGATCAGTCATCCTCTGGTTTCGTTGATCTAGTATTTCCTTCTGGCCTTGGATATTATGGATATGCAGCACCTACACCTATTGGACAACCTCAGCCTGATGGTGATGATGACGATGATGTGGAGGTCGAGCAACCACAAAAAAGCAGATTTTCATTTTGGTGGTGACTTGTGATTGTGAGTATATATTTGTATTAAGGTAAGTATTTGCAGCAGACAGCTCACAGCAGTATTATTGCAAGAAGCCATGCAGTCATGCACACACTTGACACTGCCGAACTTGTATTTAAAATAGCTCCCCTGACAACCAATCAAGTAATCCTTAATCAATTGCAGGGGAGTATATCAGACACTACTAATTTATTTTATTTTTTAATATTATTGACTTGAGGATGACAGGTTATAGACAGGAATCACACAGTCACGTGCACAGCAGCACAGGTTTGTTCGAGAAATTCCTCAAAAATAATTGCAAACACCTAATGTAAGATATTTTCATATTACATTCATTCTAATATATCTATCATTGATAGTAGATAGTTAGAAAATAAAAATATGAATTTTGTAGTCAAATTTAGGTTATCTGGTTCATAAATTCATCAGACAGTCCGATACAACTTCTCACCAAAGAGTAGACCGTTACACCACTATAACCATGTTCCAATTTATAAATGAATGCATATTTGGAATGCTTAGAATATTCCGGATTTAATCCATATTTTTTCATATTTTTTTGGCAAAAAAAAATTTTGCGCCGTTACGCCCCGTATCGCCGTTACGCCCCCGTATCCGTATCGGTTTTGGAGGTCATTGTTACGCCAACCGATACCAATACGGGACACCTTGCATGGCGCGGCTTTTGGGGTATAGGGTTTTTTTATAAATAGGCAACCCCTTATAGGGTTTTTCTCATTGAAGATTATTAATAAAATTCTGTGTTTTTATGCTTCTCTAATTCTCTGAGTTGTGAAAATCTAATTGGGTGCGAAACCCTTCCTTCTTTGAGGTGCTAACTACCATGGTGTGAAGCCACATCCATCCCAATCACCCCCACCTCTTACCCTCAATTCACCATCTCCTACAGTCATCCAATCATCAAATCCACCCTTTGTTGCAGCCGATCCTTCCTCTACAGCAGATTTGCATAATCAGGCCTGCAGGAGGGCTGAAACTTCAGCGGAGCACTGCGCACAGACCGAACGTCGGATCATCCTGAAATTTGGTGCGTGTGGCCCACCCCTGGCCGACCAGGCCCAAGCCTGCCTTTTTTAGGTTCATGGGCCTCACACACGTGCAGTCAGGATCCCATGCACATGCGTCTGGACCCTGCTGCTATTCACACGTGTGGTACATCTCGGGTTCCTCTCTCTCCTTTATTTCACTCCTCTCACCTTATTTCCCTAACCCTAACCCTAGATAATCCTAAATCACAAGTTCGATTCCACTTTTGCAAACCCTAGGCTTTTCCGATTGAAACATGTGAATCCCTTAGATGGGAAATAATCATTTGCATGTGTAGATGAATCTACTCTCCTTTGATCATTATTTGGTCTATAACTTTCAATTGATCCAGCCCTAACATGTGTAGGCTTGGACCCTTGTAGATTCCCCTAATTGAATGCTTGACTTTATGTAAGATGTGAAATTTTTGTGATTGTTTTAAGATTAGTATGATTTAAAGCCTAAATTCTTGCATATCATATTAAATTTTCATGTCCTGTATCAATGTTGCTCATCTGATGAGTGGGCCAGCTTAATTTTCACACAAGGTGGGCCCACCTTTAGTATGGCTGAGATGTCCCACAGACCTGCCAGGTGGGCATGCGTGCTGTTGTAAACATGGACATGGGGCTGGAAATAAAGATCACAGGATCCATGAGTATACTTGAGATGTAGGTAATATAGGAATGCTATTTAAGGCCCACAAAATTGTACTTTGAGATGCAGATGAGGAAAACAATATGGGCATATCAGAATCATGAAAATATAAGTGTTTGGATGCACTATTGAATCAATTATAATTTTTAATCGAATTGCAATTGGATGAATTGAATTGCAAAATTGAAAATATAGTTGAATTATAAAAATGTAAGGATGAGTTTGGGTGAACTGATTTGAATTGCAAAATTGAAAATGACCAAATTCCAATCTCTCATATTCATCCGGTTCAGCATTTGACAGGCTCCCTATCAAGTTCTCCATATTTAGACAAACATTGGTTATTCACAGTCATTGAATTGATTAATCCAATTGGAAACATACAGGGGCCTCAGAGCCTTTTTCATAACATTCAGAAATGATTTCAAAAGATCTGTCCTGTTTACAACAAACCTGAATCAGATTATCAGTGTCATCACAAGATCGAATGGCAGAATCTTGCTCGGACTTGACTGAACCAATCTCAAAATTCAAACATTCCCCAGTCTCCATTCCCTCTACAGCGCATTCATCGACAGAAACATCAGAAAGCATCTGGTTTTCTGCCACCCTGTCCCCATTTTCGATCCCGTCTTCATCACGATCCGAGGGGTAGTCAGATTTGGATGGATCTGAATACCCGTTCTCGACGAAACCAAAGCAATCATCTCCTTCCTCACCCTTCTCCCTAATCAAATCCCCTTTCTTGGTATAATCCAAAACATCCCAAGAAGGCTTGATAAACAAGTAGGGCGAAAAGAATCCGTCGTCCAAGCTCTAGCCACAACAAGAACACATCGAAAATGGGAGATGGATTTTGATTTTTTTTTTTTTTTTTTTTTTTTTTTGGGGGGGGGGGGGGGGGGGGGGGGGAGAGAGAGAGAGAGAGAGGAGAGAGGAGAGAGAGAGAGAGAGATGGGTTTTGACAGGGTTTGTGAGGGAAGGTGGTTTGGAAGGAGACAAAGAGGCGGTCAAAGAAGAGGAGAGAGAGTGAGAGAAAGGACAAAATCGTCATTTTGAAACAAAATTAATGCACTACCACTTACCGCGTTCAGCCTTTTGTTGTTGTGAGAGAGAGTAGCTGGAAAAAAAAAACCCTCATATTTTAAGTGAAAATTAATTTCAGCACTGAAAATTTTAAATTTACAAAACGATCTGAACCGTTTAAAATCACTGAAAATATTGAATTTCAGTGATAAGTGCTGAAATTAAGTTTATGAAATGGCCCATTAGGGGGACTACAACATACAAACAAATGGCCAGCCAGTAAAAAATTGTTTTAAAACTCAGTTCACTTTGTACATTGTGGTCCGCTTGAGTAAAATGGCTTCATCTTTTAGGCATAAGACGTAAGCATTTTTTTTCCAAGCAAGTGGAAAGTTCAAATCCTAAAGGCAAGTAACATGTTAACACATCATACTCTGTGAGGATGGGTAAGTCTCACATGCATGTGGAATTGGCAAACCTTGTCAAGATGACACGACAAGTTGAGATTCACATTGTGGATGGAACATATCTCAAAAACAACACTCATCAACCAACCTAACCATCTAAACAACAATTATCAAATGGATGGTAATAAGTAAACAGTGCTTGTACAAATTCTGACAGACAAATCAGATAGTTACTATCATATGACCATTGTCATTCTTGGGTTATGCTCCAACCATAATTTAGTCAACAATTTTGGACAGTCTAGATTGCCTTAGAACTTTTCCATGTAAAGAGTCACCATCGTTTCTGAAATGGTGGTTAACCATCATCGGAGTCTAGCCCTTGGAATACATTCCACCTCTCTTTCCTAAACTATAGCGGGTTTCTGATAGAGCATGGAGCCACGCCATGACTACCTTGTGATGCCATTTTCCACTATAGGATTAGTATACAATATTGTTGATATGGGGTATTATTCAATGTCTGAACTGTTGATCTAACAAGATGCATAACCAATGATGGTTGCCTCAAAAATCTTCAAGATTGGAAGATTCTAGATTTAGATAGATGGCCCAAAAAACAGTTAAGAAATTAATGCAAGCCAGGATCAAAGGAAACCAGTCCAGAAATTGAAAACAAGATGTACAAGAAATTTCAGCAAACATCACCCAAAAATAAAATAGATTCATATACATGATACAAAACAATTTCAGTTCCTCCCTACTGCTACCGAAAACTAACCCCCTCAAATATGCTACCAACACCCTCAATATGCTACCATGAATATAATTCTACAATAGTATAAACATGCATATGCCCAAATATAAAGCCTACATACCCAAGTTTCTTTTTTGGATTGGAACTATACTATCCTAAAATTTTCACCATCTAGAGTCTGGACTTTCCTAAAAGCAGGAGCATAATCTATAAAATAGTAAATATATATAAAATACGATACACATGGCACACAACTACTCTTCAAAGAGATTGGTCACTCATGCGGACAGATAGGCCCACTTTGAAGACAATTCACACATATGGCTAGACTTTTGACTGCATAAAAAATGGTCCATATTCAGAGGATAAGAGTTAAGATCAAAGGGTTGAAATGTTCCAATCTGAGAGTCTTAGTTCCCCCATCAATGGTGAGGCTGATCATATAAACAGTTTCACTAAAACATGATCCCAGATACAAGACTTTAGTCCTCACTTATCCTATAAGGATATAACAATACTTTATTGTGGCAAAAAAGGCCAAAGGTAAAGCCGAGTAAATGTTCCTACTCAAGCAAGTATATAGTTTGTACTTGCCTCTCTTACGTGTACCAATCTGACATGTATACCCAAGATCCAAGACGCTCACCATGTGTCTCTCAGAGTGCAGATTGTTTGACCATAAAGTAGGAAGGTTCACTCATCAGGTAGCCCATGTGTACTACTGAAAATGGATTGTTGAAAGAAATTGGCCAATGGTCTACATACAATGTACACATATAGCCTACCTGACAAATCCACACAACTTTTGGGCTAAGAAATTCATAGGAGTGGCTTGGATCACACAAATGTCCATCTTGTTGGCACATGTAGGAAAAGTGTAACTTGTCCGAACTTTGGTTGGCAGTATGTGCCAAAAGCTTAAAAAAGGCTAACTCATCACAAGAGATAATGGACAAGGTAGAGGAAGTTATGGGGAAGTGTATTTTGGTAAACAATTTTGAATTTTGGAAAATCTTTAATAATGAACCAATTTTGGACAAAGAAATTCCAAATGATTATATTTTGATAAATTTCCCTAAAAACAGTATCATCGTCATCATAAATCAAATAAAGAATAATATAACAAAATTCAAGTCCAAAAGAATTAAAGAAAAATAGATGAATTTAGCAAGCAAGGTATAGCCAAGAAAAAAAAAAAAAAAAAAAAAAAAGGTAATCAAATCATGAATTGCATGCAAAAAGGAAGAAAGGAACTTTTAATAAATCATCTGAGTTTAATGAAAGCAAAGAATAATTAACAATCAACTTCCCTGAAGCAATCAACAGTATACATAATATAGCAAAAAACATATAAAAAATCACATGAATGCCCATAAAGTCATAAACACTTTATACTTGTAAAGAGTTTCACAGGTAACCTATTAAGACTCTATCATGTTTGGCCTTAAGTGGTAAAGTGTTTAGAAGTTAACATTTTTCCATGTTTTGCTAACTTGTAAAGTAAGTTAAAAAGTAGATATTGACACCAGGCAAAGCTTGGAGCAGTAAATCCCGCCAAAATCTTCCAATCACAAAAGAGGGCCTAATATAATATATGCCATTGGGTTGAGGCAATTTCAACGAACATGATGGACACATTACATGTCTTAAGGCCAACATGGTGAGCCCCACAAAATATCTAGAAGGTTTTTAATGGTGAGTATCCCAATCTAAACTATTCCCCATGATGTGGCCTACTTGATCTTTCAAACAGCCTGATTTTTTGGATTTTTTTTTTTTTTTTTGGGAAAAATGCTCACATCAGGGGACATACATGATAAATGGATTCAATATCCTAGGGCTTAATAGCCTAACTTTACACGTTCCGTCAGTCCTAGGGCTTTTGGAGTATTGGTTAGGTTCTTAACAATTGGTATTAGAGCCAACCTGGACCAAAGTGAGAGCAGCCACGGTCCGCTTGAGTATGGAAACTCTTTACCTGCGATTTGAATCTCTCTTTTTTTTGCGGGAAAAAGTTATAAACACTTTTCAACCTTTATTCTTTCCCATCCAAAACACTACATACATGTAAAGTGTTTACCACTTAATGATTTTACAGGCATCCAAACGATGGCTCATTGGTAGACAGAGTGTGTTTCAACACTGAGGTTGTGGGTTCGAGTGCCCATGTGGTCTGTGTGTTCTAGTGTAAAAAAAAAAAAAAAAAAAAAAAAAAAAAAAAAAAAAAAAAAAAAAAAAAAAAACCACACACACAACAACAACACTACAAACTACAGAGAAAGCTATCTAGCAATAAACTTTGGTGTTCCCATACATGTGGGAATGAAAATTTTTCTTCAAATCAACAGCCTACACTCATCTTCCCCAAGAAGAAATGAAATTACCTGACCAATCATCTCGTGCCTGAGGATCTTGTCCTTGTCGATGATCTTGATTGCGACATTCTCCCCTAACTCAACATTCCGAGCGAATTTCACTTTCGCGAATGTACCCTCTCCGAGTGTCCTCCCCAATTCATACCGCCCAACCTTCAATCTCCCACCACCGCTCATCCTCTCCTTCTTCTGCCAATGAAACCCTAACCCTAGTTTTAATAAACCGCCCTCAAGATATCTTCTTGTAAACCGCCCTCAAGATCTCTTCTTCTTACAGGGCTGCCAGACCTGCGACTTCACCACGTTCATCCTGCCTCTCGTAGGATCGTACGGCCGCTGTTGATTGTTAGGGAGATCGGACGCTTCCTAGACAAATAAACGCGCTCAAGATCTCTTCTTGTTAAAGGGCTGCCACACCTGCGACTTCACCACGTTCATCCTGCCTCTCGTAGATCGTACGGCCGCTGTTGATTGTTAGGGAGATCGGACGCTTCCCAGACAAATAAACCGCGCTCAAGATCTTCTTGTTACAGGGCTGCCACACCTGCGACTTCACCACGTTCATCTTGACTCTCGTAGGATCGTACGGCCGCTGTGATTGTTAGGGATATTGGACGCTTCTTAGACAACGTTCGAGATCTGATAAGCGTGAGGAAAAATCGGACAGGAAGAGCGGATTCAGATGCGAGATTTTCCATCTCTCTCTCTCTCTCTCTCTCTCTCTCTCTGTAATTCTGTTTCTCTTTGAAATGGCGACAAACGTAGAGTAATTTATAGGCGGGAAGTTTGGATATAGATGAGGGGAGCCGGATTAGGTGCGACCCAGGCCTCTCACAACAAAGTGCGGTCCTGTCCGTGGAGCCCACCATTATATATGTATTACATATCCACGCTGTCCATCAGTTTTTTCAGATCAATTTATTTCGATATCTCAAAAATTAAGCATATCCAAATATCATATGTACCACACCATAGAAACAGTCGTGTATGATTTCTTCGATGTCCAAGATTCTGCAGCCCGTAGCGTGCGATGGAAATTGGAAACGGATTAGCTACTTCCCCTGCCACCAGCCCGGTGGTTGATTGTCGGTGCTCTGTGGGCCCCACCATGATGTATGTGTTTCATCCATTCCGTTCATCCAATTTTACAGATTATTTTGATACCCATCCTAAAAATGAGAGGGATATAAATCTCAAGTGGACCACACCACAGGAAAACAATGGTGATTGGATATCCACCATTAAAATCCTCCTAAGGCCCACTGTACTGTTTATTTGACATCCAATGTATTTATTAGGTCATACAGACCTAGATGAAGATAAAAAAACAAAGATAAGTTGGATCCAAAACTATTATAGCCCCCAAAAAGTTTTCAATGGTCGACGTTCATTCAACACTGTTCCTGTAATGTGGTCCACTTGAGATTTGGATATACCTAATTTTTGTTTTCATACCATAAAATGATCTATAAAAATATATGGACGGCATGGATGAACAAATACATCATCGTATGGCCCACATAGCACTGAACACCAGCCATTGGCGGTGGCAGGGTAGTAGTCAATTCGCTCCTCTTGCGATTGGCGGACTCGGATTCCATCGGTATTGGGAGGAAACGGATGCCACCAACCAATGGCCGATGGTCGGTGCTATGTGTACCCCCACCGGATGTATGTGTTTGTTCGTGTCATTCATCTATATTTTTAGATCATTTCAAGGAGTTAAAAAAAAAAATTGAATTTATCCCAATCTCAAGTGGACCACATTACACGTAACAATGTTAAATGAATATTGGCCATTAAAAAATTCCCGGGGGCCATAAAGTAACCTGATCTTTGTTTTTTCCCTACATACGGTCTTTATGACCTAATCAACAGACTGGATGTCAAATAAAAAGGAGAAATTGGCCACAGTAGATGCCACCTTTTACCTAGCGTCTTTTCATAACGCTTCTAAACCATACTTTGTTAAAGTACATCATTCTGTACGGACATACTATGTGGGATGAAAAGTACCTGCATTCACAACCTATAGCTACGAATTATAACCGTAGCTATAGTTATTTGGCCGTATGTAAATATGGTGTCCGTACAAAAGAGAAAGTAAAGTTTGGGAGCGCGTGAAAAGACGCTGGGTAAAAGGTAGCATCTATAGTGGTCAACTTTTCAATAAAAAGTACGGTGAACCGTAATTAGGATTTAAATGATGGCCAATCACTATTGTTTTCCAGTAGTGGTCCAGCAGATATTTATATCCCTCTCATTTTTGGGTTAAAGCCCCAAAATGATTTTAAAAATTGGATGAAATACATCCATCATGGTGGGCCCACAGCACCGAGGGAGTAGCCAATCCGTTTCTGTATTGGAAAAGGCTTTATGGGCTCCCCAATCATTGATGTGTTATATCCACACAATTCATCCATTTTTCCAGCTCATTTCAGGGCATGATGCAAAAAATGAGGCGGATCCAATTGTCAGGTGGACCACCATGGGAAACCGTGGTGATTGAAGGACCCCATTGAAAATTTCATAGAGCCCAATGTAATGTAACGCTTACTTGCGGGGCCACCACCATGTTTGTAGGAAATCTACCCGTTCATCCTTTTGGTGAGTTTATTTTCAGGCATGTGAACAAAAATGAAGTCGAGCCAAAACTCAAATCAGCCACACAAGAGGAAAATTTTGGGAAAGGAATACCTACCGTTGATACCTTCTTGGGCTCCACCTTTTATGTTTATATGCATCTAATTCGTTTATAAGGTCATTACCACTGGGACGAAGGAATATACAAAAAAAGTTAGCCGGTCACAAAGCTTTTATCGTTACAGGAATATTTCAACGGTTCTCACTCAATATCCACTGTTTCCCCTCGTGTGGTCCACTTGAGTTTTAGATCCTCATGTTTTGTTTCATACCCTAAAATGAGCTCTGCAAACACAGATGACCGGGTAGATTTCTCAACAACATGGCAGTGGCCCCCACCCAGAATCCTTGCGCAGGAACCTCCTGCTAAAGGCTTCGCTGGAAATCCGCGTCATAGAACAGTACGAAGGAAAACATAAGCAGGATTTTGACCGTGACAGAGGAGTTTGGAGTCTTTCCAAAGTAACCCTACGACAGGTTTTTTAAAGAAAAATTAGAACAAAATAATCCATGCACGGAGCTTTTGCTTGGCAGGCGTCCGGTGAGTAATGATGTGGGAGAGGTCTTGTGATGAATGGCAATGCTCCTGTTAGTGGGCTCATTGTGATTTAGATCTACACAATTTTTTCATTGCACTAACTTATTTTAATATATAATCCTAAATTTTAAAGCTTATCTCTAAATGAAGTAGATTACAAGATAAGAAAGAGCGTGAGGTGCATGCTACCGTTCAAAACTTTCTTGTGGGGCACAAATGTTTCGTATAAATATGATATTTGCTTTTTTCCTTTATCCATGCGTTATTATGAAGAGGTTGGAAGACATATAAACAACACTATGGGCACCATAGAGCTTAGTTTGTATTGTCCTCAATTAATTACATCACAGGTTGGTACAACAAAAAAGAGGAAGAAGTGAGGTTTCGACATTTATGCTTCCTGATGCAACAAATCCGTTTGATCACGGCGCCCATTGGAAGATATATTTAATCCGTTGATAATGTTCGTGGCCCAAAATTTTTAAAAGAATATGTTACTTTCACTATGTTCCAAACTATCAGTGGCACGTAATGAGAAAAAATGCTAAACTGTCAAGAGTTTTTTAGCGTAAGGAAGCTAAGCAATAATATCTCATCCAAGTCCGGATAATTTATTCTCAAGCCTCCATACTCTAGAACTTTTAGTTCATAAGTATGTTATGCTCAAGTTTGGTACTCTAGAGAAGAGAAACAAATCGTCGATCGAATCTATATTTGCTTAGTTCAAAGATCCCATGCTCTCTCGAATAGACTTTCTTTAGTGGGAGAACGCATAAAAGATCGCCTAATTTTCATGAATGGTGCCAACACCCATTGTCTCAACAACATCAGCAACACACACGATTGCTGGAGCAATACATAATGTTTTGTTGTGTTGCGAGCCACCAGATCTGAAGAAGTCAGTCATTCTCTAAACTATTATGGCACGCCCCAAACTCGGTGACCGGACTCATAAGGAACCCGATAGCCGGTTCTAGCCACAACAGCCTCCGTAGTACCCTATTCTCGGCTCCTGAGGCAGGATTCTGATTCCGGGATCCTATAAGGAGGATTTCATATCACAATCTCAATACAATAGAGCATACCCAAGATCATAGCAAGTACATCTCAAAAATAAACCAAGGAACACACTGCAAAATCCACTATGAATTTAAACTTTATAGGTACAAGGTTCAAAAGGAAATACATAATATAGAAAGAGGGAATGAAAAGTCTACAACAAGTCCTCAGCTCGCGCCGATCAAATTCACAGCTCCTCCGCTACTGCGCTGACCTAAGATTTCCTGCACACATCAATCGTGCATAAGCTTATAGAAAGCTTAGAGGGTGGTAAAGGTGTGTGACAATGGTACGCAGAAGAATAATAGGAGATGCAGAAGGGAAACATGATCAATGCCAATATCACTAGCCTTACCCAGGCTAAGCCATGAATGCAGGAAGCCATACCAAGGCTATGCAATGTAATAAGGCTTATACAGTCGATACGAATGCAATGCGAAGTAATGTCAATGCTCATAACCAGTTCACATATCTCATACAGTTCCATCATAAGGAATGTCACCGGGGTCTAATACACTACAAGATGACTGCCGCTCTTAAGACCGCACAATTAAACGAGCGTAAGAGACCACACTACCCACCTGTGGACAGCTAATCACCAGCAAAGCTCAAAGGTAGCGGACCCACTCACGAGCTGGTCAGGCTCAGCCTAGTAATGCCCACTCACTCAGGCGAATAAGGTCACATCCCATCTTAACCAACTACACAACAGTGGGAGACGCAGCCTAACGGTGTAAGACACTCGGGAGCTCATAATTTCCACTCGGTCACGGCGTTGAGGCATTTTCTAGGTATCTTGAAGGTTTAGGAGCTTTCACTCGAGGATATCCTATGCACCACAAATGCTCAAATAATATATTTTCGGTGTTCACATACAGCCATTCACGAATATACCTATAGAGGCAAGGCCTTGATGAAGCAAGAGTGATAATATCCATGAGATGCGATGTCAGTTGCATGAATCACGCATACCAATCATGCACCAGCTCCAAGTACTCAATGTGCACAAGAGAGGAAAACTCCGTCCCTCTATTATACCAACCCAATGACCACACACAAATGCAATCCAACCACTCAATGATGCATATGGGTCATGAGGGTGAAATAGGTACGTTATACGGCGATGATGACGTGGAATACACTCCTCCTTCCCAAAGAAGGATCAAGTTTAGGCACTTATATAGATACTCTAAGGAGAAATCCTCAGGTGGGGGCCCAATAGATTGGGGTGGCCCATAAGGCTAAGGAATACAATATATGAGCCTAGAAGGGTAAGCGGTCCTAATAAGGGCCTATGGTGGGCCTTTAACTACTTATAGAAAGCTCATGGGCCTACCTTAGGATCACCAAGGGAGACATCCAACCTCAACCGGTTCCCAAGAGGCAGCCCCACCTCTAACCAAATACGAATCAAGGCCCAAGGCCTATACCAATCATGAGCCTAGTGGGCAATCATACCAAGCCCAACTCATAAGCAATATTGTGGGCCCATGAGCAAGGTTTGGGCCCAAACATAAGAGTCATAAACCCACATATTGTGGTGGGCCTAATGGACAGCCTGTTATTCCAACCATATGGGCAAATCCTTAAGCTTAAATCAAGTGAATCGGGCCTTACAACTTGGCCCAAGTACAAGGTTAATTTTTGGGCAACCAAAGGCCCTACTACTTGTGCAATTTGGCCCACAAATTCATCACAATAATATGGTAAATATAGGCTCACAGGTCCAATGGGCCTATCTAGAAAGTTCCAGCCCAAAAAGGGCTAAATAGTCCAACAATTAGTTAGAAATATGGACCCAATAAAACCCAACTGGGGTGGGGCTTCAAATGTGCACTAATTAAGCCCAAAGCATGATAAAAAATAGGGTAAGATGTGTGTGTAAACAACCCCAAATCTGGTAGGCCATGCTGCCCCAAAACAAATACTTATGGGCAACAAGTTTGGGCCTATTGCTGAAATTCCAGCCCACCCACTTTCTAGGCCTGCTGGAGTCCAGCAATAATTTATTTTATATAATATTCTTGCTGCCTGGCGACCCATACATGTCACAATCGGTCTCACTAGAGGAAGGGAGTGGATACGACACATATATCAAGCGGGCCATGCTGCTAGACTGGGCATCCAGCAGCAGCCCAATATGGTTGGGCGTCCAAGCTTGGACGATCCATGTGGGCCATGGACAACTGCCCCAAAGGACATCGAAGTGGGCCCCACTTGTGGACGTCCCACTAGGGAATGTACCACGTCCAAGGGGGGGCCACATGAGGGGGGAATGGCTTGGATAAAACTGTCACGCCTCAAACTCGAAAATCGGGCTCACAAAATTTTCGATCGCCGAATCCGGTGCCGACAGCCTCCGTAACACCCCATTCTCGGCTCCCGGCGCCTATACGCCAGTTTCCGATCCTGGTATCCTACAAGGAGGACTTTCAATATGAATTTGTCTCGTAAGAAGCATAACCACTAGTATTCCCAAATTATAATAACAACATCATCACCACATATCCACTAATATAATTATTTGAGTACAATGCTGAAAGGAAAAAATACATGCATATAATAAAATCTTCATAAGGCTCGGCCGCACACTCCTGCTCTTGCTCAACTACAACTGTGTCCTAACGTCACATGCACGCATCTATCGTGCATAAGCTTATAGAAAGCTTAGAGGGTGGTGTAAGTGTGTGAGTAGTATATGCATGCTCAGAATATAATATCAGAGTAAACAGAAATACTGGTAAGTCCACGAACCATACGATATCAGAGTAAGCAGAAATACTAACAAGTCCATAAAAATATCATCAACCTTATCCAGGATATGCGATGAAAAGACATAGCAAGCCAATGTCATATATTGAGAAAGTAATGTAGGTCAGTTATGCAATGCGGAGACATAATGAGTCAAATATCAGATACCGATGATACAATAGCATATGCAATTCTGAAGAGCTACGAATACCATCAGCCTCGTCTAAGTCATCTGAATGTCCAAAATGTCATATGCCGAGGATGTAATGCAATATGCAATATGTGGTGCGAATGATATGACCAAGCTGCAGTGTGAAGTCAGGATGATAATGTCCTAAAATGATTTGAAAAATAGATGGACAATGTGAATACATAATATATACATCAAGGTGGGCCCCATGGTAAGGGTCGTACCGTCTTGGGTGAGGTTGGGGTCTCACCTAATCTGCTCTCTTATGTAAGATAACCAAGCTGTACAAAATGAGGGCCACACCACGATGAAACACTTGGTGCAAAAATAAGCCGGTATGCTCATAGTTGAGGACCAAATGTTAAAATTGAAGACGCATGTAGGACATCTAGGGCATGAACCAGGTGGGTCTTGCCATGCATATGGTGTGGCTAAAAATTCAGCCTGATCCATTTTCTAAAGCATACACTTTTAGTTTAATTATCATCATCCCAACCAACTGAAGTCGGTTACATGAATCATTTTCCACCATTCCACCCAATGAAGGGCTATAACTTCAAATTTGTTTAATACATAATTTCTATATTAATGTTTTGTTCACTGCACAATGCTATCATGTATACATGTATACAATATTGAATGCATATAATTGCAATGGATTTGATTAAGAGATTTCACCCACAGTTTATTATCCTTAGAGAATGAAGTAGATAAGTTTGATGTAAAATACACTATTGGGCTTGATTTCTCTGATTTTTCATAAACTTAGAATATTGTTAAATTGAGCAGATGAGTCAGGATTACTTAATCCATGAGCCACTTATATAATGTAATTATTGTGCGTATAGTGAGTCTTTATTATATAGTTTGTCCCTATATATGTGTAGATGTGTGCATGTGTACATATTAACTATGCAAGACCCGTATCCTAATCCTTACTGTTCTATAGGCTTCTGCAATCCTCCCGATCGAATTTCAGTAACCCGCGACTTGTAATCGACGTTTGCGTGCAACCCTAAGTCATATCCTGTATATCAAAGTCGACTCGACTCGAAACTTGTATCCTAGCGACCGCGCCATCGCCGCGATTCTAACGCCGTGTCTCATGCGCCGAAGCGATACCCTGGCTAGGAGTTGTGGGCCCACGTACATTCCGAAGAAGCGCCGCGCATTGCAAATTCTAAGAGAATCTCTATGACACGTCACATCAATCAATCAAAGTACACATTCTGTCACAAGTACAAGCAACCTATCTCTCTCCCATTCCCAAAGTCAACTCTCTCTCTCCACCCATCCTTTTCTTACAACTCTATCACTCCACCCATCACCCATCACTCCATCCATTTTCATCCCATCACCTCTCTCTCTCTCTCTCTCTCTCTCTCTCTCTCTCTCTTATTTCTCTCTTCACTCTCAAGTTCCCAAGGAGAGCATCCAACGTCCAAGCTTCCCAAGCTCAACCCAAGTGTGGCACACTTCCCTAACCCAATCTTCCATCTTAGCCATCCAATCTTCATAATCCTCCATCAAGATTGAAGCCAAGGAGCTTAGGAGTTCAAGGAGCTAAAGAAGAAGGCCGTTCGGTGGGTGATCCACCGTTGATTTTGTTTTAAGGGCCCACTTGTTGTGGGACCACTTGATGTATGCATTGTATAAGGGAGGGCCCAATAGTGGCGGGGTCCCTCCCCTTCACGTTTCTCTCTCTCTCTCTCTCTTCTCTCTCTCTCTCTCTCTCTCTCTCTTTTTGTGATGCCTTGTGGCCCACCGCGATGCAAGATGATCCTAACCGTCCGATCGTGAAGCCACCTTGCTGCTGCCTTTTGTAGGACCCAGATGAAGGGAAACATAAGAATTACCTTGATCCAAACGTGTGGCCCACTGGACGTGGGGCCACCGTGATGCAAATGATTTATCGAGGACGGTGTGACCCACATGATGGATGCGTCTTGCATCTAGGCCGTCCATCCCTTCCTGGATGATGAATGGGCGCTGGTGGTTTTCAAAAAATTAATAATAAATAAATAAATAATACAATATATATATATATACTATATATATCTGGTGGGCCCCACGTGGGACCCACCTGTTGAGAGAAGTAGATTAACTGGTGTATCTCACACCAGCTATTTAGTTGATGTGAGACGTCAGCAAGTTTCGTCGGACCCACTTTAAGGGTATGCGTTTCATCAGCACTGTCCATCTGGACAGTGCCTGTACTGCCCCACCATGATGCAGTGTTGTATCTGCACTGTCCATGGAGTGGCCCACCTTAATGCTTATGTTTATCACACCGTCCAGCCATCTGTGGAGAACCACCGTGATGTATGTAAGGTATATCCATACCGTTCAGCCACTTGCAGTGACGTCACCAGGCCCTGTAGGTCCCACCAGATACATCTGGTGCAAAGACGTCAGCGAATTCTGTGGGGCCCACTATGGCATGTGTTATATCAGGGTCGTCCATCTGCTGGACGGCCAGCAGCCCCACCATGATGGATGTGTTCCATCCAAACTGTCCATCCATTTGGCAAGCTCATCTTAAGGCTTGGGACCAAAAATATTGAAGCGGATCTGATGATCAGGTGGACCACACCGCAAAAAACAATGCAGAGTGAACGTCCACCATTGAAACCCTTTTTGGGGTCACGGAAGTTTGGATCAATATGAAATTTATTTTTCCTCTTAATCCAGGTCTTTGTGACCTTATGATCAGGTTGGACGAAAAATAAAATGGTGGGCCCCGCGAATTTAAACGGTGAAAATCATTCTCCACTTTTAATTGTGGTATGGTCCAGATGATCTTTCGATGGGATTTATTTTTGGGAAATGCTCTAAAATGACCTCTAATTGATGTGTGGGCCCCACCTTGATGTGATGTGTGTTGGGCCCATATGAGAGGCCCCTTTATGATGTATTTGAGGCCCAGATATGAGGTCCATTGTGGCATGTTTTGAGGGCCGTGTTTGAGGCCCACTATGATGTGTATTGAGGCCCATTATGATGTAATTGTGGCCCACGTCTAAGGCCCAACGTGATGTGTATGTGACCCATTGGTGCGGCCCACCATGTGTAATTGTGGCCCACGCCACTTGATGTATACAACCCACTTGATGTTGTATATGACGTCCATTGCGATGGTGATTCCACCATGTGTATGGCGGGCCATGCCTTGGGAGCAATGATGGTTTGACATCCACATTGTAAGAGCAATGATGGTTAAATGTCTGCATTGTAACTCTCCCTAGGGCCCTATTGTTAGGCCCATCTTCGTTATGAATAGGGTTCATCACCATATAACATGCTTAATATAGCTTCATAATTCACGCTCATACGCATCATATGTATGCTTGATATGAGAAGTGACTGCTCATAGCATATGCCTTCAGACAGATTATTTATGGGGCTCCCTGATAGGCGGAGTTGTCCCACATGAGCGCTTGGTACACGCAGGATTGTTGCATGACTGATAATATGATTCATGCATCTCACATTTGTATGACATGATTACTGTACGCCCTAGCGATATTAGGGTTGTGCCTTCACAGGCATATCGTGGGTGACAGGATCGGACACCGAAAATACTGTTACTAGCATCAGGGCGCCATGGATGTTCTTGGGTGAAAATCCTTAAACCCAATGGTACCAAAGGATGACTCTAACGTCGATACCGAGTGGATACATAAGCGCACGAGGACCGAATACCAGGAGGCCGCGTCTCCCACTATGTTGTTGTCGGTTGGAAGGGGGTAAGGCCTTACCCGCCTGAGGATAGGGGGCATTGCTAAGCTGAGTATGACCAGCCCGTAAATGGGTCCGCTATCGACGTGCCGGATAGGTATTGATAGGCTATTGGTCAGGCGGATAGTGAGTTTCTTACGCTCACTTGGACTGCGTGCCTGAGAAAGGGACATTGTCATTTGAGTGTACTAATCCCTGGTGATTATCCAGTGTGAGAACTATACTGATATTTGATGCTCTAGTGATAGGCTGCATTGATATGTGGATTGGTATGCTTGTGCTGCATCTTGCACATGACATTGGCTGTGTAGGCCTTGTATCGTATGGCCTTGGTGTGGCCGATAGTATTCATGCTTTGCATCGCATAGCCTTGGTACGGTTGATTGCATTAATGGTCTCATCAGCATGATTTTGCATTACTCTGATATTGCATTCTGAGCACGCTCATATTGCGCACACACTTACACCACCCTCTAAACTTTGTATAAGCTTATGCATGATTGATGCATGCAGGTGACACCAGGACGCAGCCGTAGCTTAGCCGCAACAGGAGTGTGCAGTCGAGCTTCAGGAGTTTCTATTATTATTATCATTGTATTTCTCTTCATGCGCATTGTACCTTAAAGTTTTTTATCATAGTAGATTTTGTGATGATGTCATAGTTACTGTTTGTGGATTATGCTTGTGGTTATGCTTACATCCGAACCTGGTGTATGGGTGCCAGGAGTCGAGAATGGGGTACTACGGAGGCTGTCGGCGCCGGATTCGACGATCGAGAATTTTGTGAACCCGGTTTCCGAGTTTGAGGTGTGACAAACTAATTCTAAGTAATGTAGTTGGGTTTTATTCTCTAATATTAATGTGTATTTCCTTTGCTCGTGTTAGGCCTCTTTTATATCCGAAGCTATTTTACACAAGCTACTTATACCTCAAGTATCTTGTCTTTGTTTCTACTTATTTAGTGGATAATTGTGTTTGGTAAATAACATACTTATTAGCCAAAAAATAAAGAAGTATATTTGATTTTACTTCCTAACATCATGTAAGTACTTACCCTCAAGTTTATTTGGTCCACCCTTAATACCCACCATCCATCATGTGAGGCTAACTTTTCATGTGGACTATTCATTAAGTTGGACCCAGCTTAGCCTATCTTCAATATGAATTGTCTATCATGTGAGGCCCATCTTCAATGTGGAACATTCACCTTGCGAGACCCACCTTCAACATGGGCTATCCATCATATGGGGTTCACCTTTTAATGTGGATTATCCATCAGGTTGGGCCCAACTTTGAACTAGGTAGTTCATTATGTAGGTCCGCCTTGGATGCATCATTAGGGGTCCACCTTAAATGTGAACTATTCTCATGTGAGGCCCATCTTGGCATAGGTCATCTATCATGTCGGGCTCACCTCCAATATCCTCCACCCATCATGTGGAACCTACCTTTGATGTGGACCATCTATCATGTGGGTCGTCTATCATGCAGGGCCCACCTTAGATGTGAGCCATTCACCATTAGAGAATAACCTTTGTTGTGGACCGCCCATTCTGTGGGTCCCACCTTGATGTGGGTCATCCATCATGTGGGGCCTTTCATCAATGTTATTATCCATCACATGAGGCCCATCTTCAAAATCCATTGGCTATCATGTGGAGCACACCTTTGATGTGGACTATCAATCGTGTGTGCCCTACCTTTAATGTAGGTTGTCCATCATGCTGGGCCGCCTTGGATGTGGGTCACTTGACACTAGGGGCCGACCTTTGATGCAAATCATCCATTATGTGGAGCCCACCTTCAATGCCCACTACCCATCGTGTGGACCCCAACTTTGATGTGGACCATCCATCATGTGGGCCCACCTTCAATGTGGTTTATCCATTATGAGGGGCTCACCTTAAATGTGGGCCATTCATTGTTAGGGCCCGACTTTGATGTGGACCACCCATTATGTGGGCCCACCTTGATGTGGGTCATCCATCATGTGGCCCACCATCGATGTTAATTGTTCGTCAGATGGAGCACACCTTCAATGTCCATTGCCCATCATGTGGAGCCCACCTTTGATGTGGACCATCCATCATGTGGGGCCACTTTTGATATGGATTGTTCATTATTTGGAGAGAGAGAGAGAGTAGAATTTTTTTTATAAAGTTAAAAACAATATTTTTATATTGTTGGCTATAAGCAATTATAAAGTGTTAAGCTAATATGAAAAACATTCTTACCAACCTAACTTTAAAAATGTAACTTTTTAAAGGCTCGTTTGTATGCTTGAATACAAAAGTAATGTGGTGGAAAAATCACATCATTGCACCTTACCGCTAATTGGATCTAACCTGCTGTTAAGCCCTACTAATTCTTCAGAATGACCAGAGACTTAGATGGGTGGAGGTGTGTTGACGTGGCATAGTTTTGTGAACCTCATCATAATTTATGTGTTATATGCATACCGTCCATCCAACTTTTGAGATCATTTTATGGATTAGACAAAAAATGAGGCAAATCCAAGTTACAAAAAAAAAGAAGAAGAAGACCAAGCCATAAAAAGGAGTGGAAATTGAATGTCAGCCATTAAAAACTTCTTTTAGTCTACATAAGCATTGGATAAAGTTGATATTTGTGTTTTATGAACAGGTTGGATGACAAATAAACATCCTGGTGTGTGCTAGGAAGGTTTCAATGGTGAGCATCATTGTCCCACTGCTTTCTATGATATGGTCCACTTGAGCTTAGGATCTTACTCATTTTTGGGGTCAGGCCTTACAATGATATTGTAAAATGGATGGACGGTGTGGATAGAACACATATTGAATAATTTGCATCCATGTTTATCCAACCACAGTGACTAATGTACATGCATATCCAAGGTCAAAATTGAAACCGTGAGAGTAGTATTATGTACTGCTTTACTTCCAACTAATGTGATAATGATAATTATTATCCATTTACAACATATTACCCCACATTATGGCTGTAATCATTAATCCAAACAAGCCCTTTCAATCATAAGTAAAGAAAGCTACTTATGGAAGTGTTGTCAAACAAGTCCAAAAAGATTTAAGGTCTTAGCAGTGATTTAACATGTTATTTTGACTCATTAATATGTAAGCCTTTTAAGTGAATCACAGTGAGTTATGTCATTGTTCACATTTATATAGGGATTAGGATTCTCAACCAAAGATCCATGGCATTTATTAGATTAGCCTTATATTAGGAATCAAAATGATCGATCAACTTAGTTGATCAAATTTGTCTTATAATTTATTTTGATTAAACAATCAATTTTAAAATCATCATGTAAAGTGTTTTGTAAAATTGATAGTTTATATTTGTTTTGGGGAGATTAATCATAGCCAGGGGTTATGATAACCCCTAAGACAGTGGAATCTAAGGTAGCACGTGTAAGTAAATGTGTATAATAGCATGAGATGGGATGATTAAGTGCATGCATGTGGTATACATAAGAAACGTTCAAACTGAGATGAGTTTAACTTAGGGGTTGTTTGGATGCCTGTAATTTTTTAGTTGTAAACATATTACACCTGAAAAGAGTTTCAGGTGTAATCAGTTTATATGCTATTCCGTTTGGCTTGTAAGTGGTAATCTATTCATTATAGGTAAATAGATTGTGCATTTGGCTAGCCTTTAAAGTGTTTACAATGAATAAAGTATTCATACCATAGAGCTTAGTAGGTGAACCTTCTAAAATCAGCAAATTATATAAAGACTTGATTTTTTTAAGGCCCTAGGAGAGCATTAAAGCACGCACACACTACAAGGATTGAATGTCTTCCACCCATCATAGTGGGCTCTAAATGCAATCTAGAAGTTTTTAATGCGTGACGTCTCATCCTTCGTTCGTGTGGTCCATTTGATAATGGACAAGTTATTTTTTTAAGGCCACGAGAAAGCATCGAGGGGAGGTACATGATGTATAGATTGGATGTACCATACATATTAGAGTGGGCCCCACATATCATCAGTGTATATTAACCATTGTGTTCTAACATATATAATACCTTTTAGCTGTAAAGACTTTATTTATAATATGAAACATGATTATTTACTAGGTTTTAGATTTGTAATATGTTTATAGCTTGTAAAGCATTTATAAGAAAATATGTGCATCTAAAAAACCCTTGTAATCAGATTACCTATAATTTCTTTACAACTTAAAGATTTTACATGCATCCAAACGACCCCTTAGTCAAAATCCTTATGTGATTAAGTAAATAAATTATGATTAATTACTTACAGTTTAAAATTATCTATAGGGATTACCATGAAGAGACCTTTATGTGATAAGAAAAACTAAGTAACATGGGCTATATGTTTATAAATATAAGAGAGTAGCCTAAAAAATCTTATAAAATTTATACCTCATGAAATATTCTTAGATACAAATAAGTAATAGCCGAGGGATAAAACTATTGTAAGAAGATGAAAAGAAAGAGTAGAGAATGCAAGCATTGATTAGACATATTATTAAGTTCAAGTTAATTCATACAAGACTAAAAGTAAATTTAAATTTAATTTTTATTTTTACATCTTTACTTTTAACATGCACAAACACTTTCAGTCCACTCATAAGAAATGCCACGTGTATCTATGGCCGGTCTAAGCATGTGTTAGACATTCAGGCCATGCGTTAGCTTCCTCTTCATGATTGTATAACTCATCTACTGTTTTTCTACCTATGCGCCCTCTTGGAGGTGGAGCCCATCCAAAGCATGACTCAGATGTATTACACATGGTAACCTCTCCAACTACCTATTGAGATTGAAACAAAGCCAGGATGCATTTACAATTGAGAAATTTGTAACTGTATGACCCATTTATGGCCCATTTACGAGACCAAGCCCACTTCATTTTCCCTTGTGAGAATAAGCCCCATCTGTATGGATGCCCTCCCAAAGGTCGAAAATGCCCCTGCTTTTTCTTCAAGCGGGAAAACGAGCGCTGATGCTGCTCGAGCCCCGAATTGTACCAATGGCTACGGATTATAACCGTACCTATTGCTACCAAAATCCGTAGCTAAAGAGTCTTGTCCGGGGTGGGCTCGCCGAACTGGCGGGGCCGCGCCACTCACTGACCTAGCCGGCGGGGCCGCGCCCATCTGGCGGCCCCTATGGCTACGGATTATAACCGTAGCCATACACAGATAACCGTAACCATAGACAGCCCTTATTCTATCCAATTACATAGTGCAATTTTTTTAATTTTTTAATTTTATTTTTACATGGAGAACTTTATTCTACCTATAATTTTCTCTAGCACATATTTATTTAAATATGTATATATAAGCATATAAAATGTTTTTCTCTCTTTTTTCATTTCTTTCTTTATTCATTTAACAAGAATATCTTCTAAACTAAAATTAGTTACTTGATATACCCTATATGATTTTGGGGTAGGAGAAGCTACTTTAGCCAACCAACTTAGTTATTTTCCAAGATTCCATCAGGTCGATGGTCGAAAATCCATTTCATTCACTTAGCGGTCAATTTCATTCATGACCGTGAAGTGAAGGGGCATGACCGTGAAATGCGCCGGAAATGACCGTGAAGTGCATGAAAATGAGTGTGAAGTGAGGTGAATGGACCGTGAAATGAGCGGAAATGACCGTGAAGTGAAGGGGCATGACCGTGAAATGCGCCGAAATGACCGTGAATCAACACGGAATCGGCGGGAATGACCGTGGTATGCATGGAAATGACCGTGAAGTGAAGCGATTGGACCGTGAAATGCGCGAAAATGACCGTCAAGTGAAGGGGCATGACTAGGGCTGAAAGTTGGGCGGGTTCAACCCGACCGACCCGACATTGGGTTGGGCTCGGGCAGGATATTTCGGGTCCGATCTTAAGCTTGGGCTATACAAACACCAACCCGATAAAACTTGGGTTGGGCTCGGGTTGAGGTCTCGGGTTGCCCGACCTAACCCGAACCCGATCAATATATAAGTTACTTATAAATTATAATTGAGCGTGGATCGTTTGTATCGAAGGCACACTGGTGATGTCGAGTCTCATTTGTCCACATCATTTCCAAGGACTCAAGCTAACAAGATTTGTAAGATTTCTCTCTCCCAAATAGACTTCGTGCTATGCTACATGACTTTTAAAGGGGTAGTTGTCTTATATTTTAGCTTATTTTTCAAAAGAAAAAATAAAGTTCTTTATAATGAATTATCACATATATAATTAATAAAATTATAGATACAAAAAATAAGTCCTATATTGAAATATAATAAACTAATGTAATAATGTAAATATTAGCATGTATATACCCGACCAACCTGATCAACCCGACCGAGCCCGCTTGGGTTGGGCTTGGGTTGAGAATTCCTAACCTGAGATTGGGTTGGGTTGGGTTGGGTTGGGTTGGGTTAGGGTTGAGGTATATGAACCTTGGGTTGGGTTAGGGTTGAGCACCAACCCGACCCAACCCGCCCGACTTTCAACCCTAGACATGACCGTGAAATGCGTCAAAATGACAGTGAATCAACACGGAATAGGTGGGAATGACCGTGATATACATGGAAATGACCGTGAAGTGAAGCGATTAGACCGCCAAATGCGCTGAAATGACCGTGAAGTGAAGGGGCATGACCGTGAAATGCATCGAAATGACCGTGAATCAACACGGAATAGGCGGTAATGATCGTGATATGCATGGAAATGACCGTGAAGTGTAGCGATTGGACCGTAAAATGCATCGAAATGACCGTAAATCAACACGGAATAGGTGGGATCGGGATCGGGATCGGGTTTAGGTTTGGGTTTTCAAGTTTAGGTTTACGTTTAGGTTAAAGAGTTGAGATTAGGATTAGGTGTATGTTTAGGTTTAGGGATTTGAGAATACGTTCAGGTTTTAGGTTTAGGTTTTAGGTTTTAGGTTTTAGGTTATAGGTTAAGGTTATAGGTTATAGGTTTAGGTTTTAGGTTTAGGTTTAGGTTTAGGTTTTAGGTTAAGGTTTAGGTTTAGGTTTAGGTTATAAGTTTAGGTTAAGGTTATAGGTTTAGGTTTGGGTTTAGGTTATAGGTTATAGGTTTAAGTTTAGGTTATAGGTTTAAGGATTTAAGAATAGGTTTAGATTATAGGTTATAGGTTCTCGGTTAAGGTTTAGGTTTAGGCTAAGGTTTAGGTTTAGGTTTAGGTTATAGATTATATGTTATAGATCTAGGGAATTGAGAATAGGTTAAGGTTTAGGTTTAGGTTATAGGTTACAGGTTATAGGTTTAGGTTTGGGTTTAGGTTATAGGTTATACGTTTAGGTTATAGGTTAAAGGTTTAGGTTTAGGTTATAGGTTAAAGGTTTAGGTTTTGGGATTTGAGAATAGGTTTAGGTTAAGGTTATAAGTTTAGGTTAAAGGTTTAGGTTAATGTTATAGGTTTTGTTTTAAGTTTAGGTTGTAGGTTTAGATTTGAGAATAGGTTTAGGTTATAAGTATAGGCTTATGTTAGGTTGTAGGTTAAGATTTAGGGAATTGAGTTTAGGTTATATGTTTAGGTTATAGTTTAAGGTTTAGGTTGTAGTTATAGGTTTTGGAATTTGAGAATAGGTTTAGGTTATAAGTATAGATTTAGGTTTAGGAATTCGGGTTCGGGTTGAGGTTCGGGTTTATGTTCGGGTTTAGGTTATAGGTTTCGGTTTAGGTTATAAGTTATATGTTTATGTTAAGGTTTAGGTTTAGGTTATACGTTTTGGGTTTTGAGAATAGGTTTATATTATAAGTATAGGTTTAGGTTAGGGTGTAAATTAAGGTTTAGGGAAATGATCGTGAAGTGAAGGGGCATGACCGTGAAATGCATGGAAATGATTGTGAAGTGAGGCGATTGGACAGCGAAATATGCGGAAGTGACCATGAAGTGAAGGGTCATGACTGCGAAGTGCGTCGAAATGACCGTGAATCAACACGGAATAGGCGAGAATGACCGTGATATGCATGAAAATGACATTGAAGTGAAGCGATTGGACCGTAAAATGCACGGAAGTGACCGTGAAGTGAAGACGCGGGACCGCGAAATGCGTCGAAATGATCGTAAATCAACACGGAATATGCGGGAATGACCGTGATATGTATGGAAATGGGGGTGAAGTGAAGCGATTGGACCGCGAAATACACGGAAATGACTGTGAAGAGAAGACGCGGGACCGCGAAATGCGTCGAAATGATTGTGAATCAACACGAAATATGTGGGAATGACCATGATATGCATGAAAATGGGGGTGAAGTGAAGCGATTGGACCGCGAAATGCACGGAAGTGACCATGAAGTGAAGACGCGGGACCGCGAAATGCATCAAAATAACCGTGAATCAACACAGAATATGTGGGAATGATCGTGATATGCATGAAAATGGGGGTGAAGCGAAGCAATTGGACCGTGAAATGCACGGAAGTGACCATGAAGTGAAGACGCGGGACCGCGAAATGCGTCAAAATGACCGTGAATCAACACGGAATATGTGAGAATGACCGTGATATGCATGAAAATGGGGGTGAAGTGAAGCGATTGGACCGCGAAATGTACGGAAGTGACCGTGAAGTGAAGACGCGGGACCGCGAAATGCGTCGAAATAACTGTGAATCAACACGAAATATGTAGGAATGACCGTGATATACATGAAAATGGGGGTGAAGTGAAGCGATTGGACCGCGAAATGCACGAAAGTGACCGTGAAGTGAAGACACGGGACCGTGAAATGCGTCGAAATGACCGTGAATCAACACAAAATATACGGGAATGACCGTGATATGCATGGAAATGGGGGTAAAGTGAAGCGATTGGACCGTGAAATGCATGGAAGTGACCGTGAAGTGAAGACGCGGGACCGTGAAATGCGTCGAAATGACCGTGAATCAACACAGAATATGCTGGAATGACCGTGATATGCATGAAAATGGGGGTGAAGTGAAGCGATTGGACCGTGAAATGCACGGAAGTGATCGTGAAGTGAAGACACAGGACCGCGCAATGCGTCGAAATGACCGTGAATCAACACGGAATATGCAGGAATGACCGTGATATGCATGAAAATGGGGTTGAAGTGAAGCAATTGGACCGCGAAATGAAAGGAAGTGAATCACGCGTCTTCACTTCACAGTCAGTTCTGCGCATTTCTCTGTCCAATCGCTTCACTTCACTCCCATTTCCATGCATATCACAGTCATTCCCGCATATTCCGTGTTGATTCGCGGTGATTTCGACGTATTTCGCGGTCACTTATCTTCACTTCACGGTCACTTTCGCGCATTTCGCGTTCCAATCATGACACTTCACCCCCATTTTCATGCATATCATGGTCATTCACGCCTTTTTCATGTTGATTCGCAGTGAATTCGATGCATTTTACGGTCACGCGTCTTCACTTCACGGTCACTTCCGCGCATTTCGCGGTCCAATCGTGACAATTCACCCCTATTTTCATGCATATCACGGTCATTCCCGAATATTCTGAGTTCATTCACAGTCATTTCGATGGATTTCGCGGTCCCGCGTCTTCACTTCACGGTCACTTCCGTGCATTTCGTGGTCCAATCGCTTAACTTCACTCCCATTTCCATGCATATCACGGTCATTCCCGCATATTTCGTGTTTATTCACGGTTATTTCGATGCATTTCACGGTCCTGCGTCTGCACTTCACGTTCACTTCCGTGTATTTCGCGGTCCAATCGCTTCACTTCACCCCCATTTTCATGCATATCACGGTCATTCTCGCATATTCCGTGTTGATTCAAGGTCATTTCGACGCATTTTGCGGTCCCGCATCTTCACTTCATGATCACTTTCGTGCATTTCGCGGTCCAATCGCTTCACTTCACCCCCATTTTTATGCATATCACGGTCATTCTCACATATTCCGTGTTGATTCATAGTCATTTCGACGCATTTCAAGGTCCCGCGTCTTCACTTCACGGTCTCTTTCGTGCATTTCGCGGTCCAATCGCTTCACTTCACCCCCATTTTCATGCATATCATGGTCATTCTTGCATATTCCGTGTTGATTCATGGTCATTTCGACGCATTTCGCGATCCCGGTCTTCACTTTATGGTCACTTCTGTGCATTTTGCGGTCCAATCGCTTTACTTCACCCCCATTTCCATGCATATGACGGTCATTCCTAGATTTTATATATATATATATATTTTTTATTTTATATATATATAATATATATATATATATATATATATATTAGGAAAGTTCATATCCTAGATTTTTTTGAAAGTTTTCATTTGGAAGTTAAGTATAAGAATGTCCTTACGTGTGTACATAATAATGAGTACCTGGTGCACATCTAATTTCTAAGTCCAAGCAACCATTTTGGTAGTTCTCAAGGGAACTAAAGTTCTTATTTCTAAGTTCAAACGACTGAACCCAAATGTTCAAAGGGGTCCTGAAAACATTTCTAAGTTTTACGGCTATCCAACAACTTTCCAGGGGCTTAACACATTGAGTTTCTATATTCTCATTTACTCCCAATTCTAATGGATTCCTCCATAAGTTGACATCCAAGGGTCTAACCTAAAATTTCAAGGAGCCTAAGGTTTGAAGTATATATGTTCTCGAATTCTTAAAAGGAACTTTTCATAAGTTCAGGTGACTATGCTAATATTCTCCAAGGGAACCTAGGACCATTTCTAAGTTCTGTAGCCATCCCAACAATTCTCTACGGAGCCTAAAATGTTGAGTATCTATATTTTCAACTTTCCTAAATTCCAGGAGAAATGTGCCTAAGTTCAAATGGCTATCCTTAATATTTCTAGAGAGTAACCACGTAAGTTTAAGGTCCGGGGGTCTAACTTAAAACTCTTAAGGGAGTCTAAAGTTTGATTTTTTTTTTTTTGTTCTCAATTGCTCCTAGCTACCAGGGGATTTCTCATAAGTCCAACTAGTTGTTCTAATAATTTCTAAGGGGACCCAAGTTTTGAATTTCTACATTCTCAAATTGTTCTTTGCTCAGATGGAATCTTATATTGCCATCCAAGTCACTTCTAAGGGAACCTAAGTTTGGGTCTCTATATTCACAATCATTCTTCTAAGTATAAGGGAGGTTCACTTGAGTTTAAATTTTTATCTTATTATTATTATTTTTTTTTTCAAACATCCTAACTTGAGACATTTAAGGCTTGTATAAGATCATTTCCCAAGGCCAAGTTATCCAAACTATGCTTTGATACCAACTGTAACAACCCGAATCTTCAGGACCCGAGTACACGACCCGTTTCCCAAAAACCCGAGTGTTAACCTTAAAGGATGGTCAAATTCGAGAATACACATTTTTTTTTCTTTTATCAGAGTAAGCAAATGAGCGTAGTGTGGATAAATTGATATAAAGGAAAATTTCATTAGTATTCAGATATACAACAAGCTGCCCATAATGACTTATACAAACCAATGTCTCAGAATTTAACGAGTACGAGATTTACAAGAATTTAATACATGGAGAATAGCAGAAAACATATAAATATAAGCCGCGAGATCGCGCAGCTCCTCCAGGTAATTACGGCCAAGCATCCCTGGCGATCGTACCCTGCTCCTCATCAAATCTGAACATGCACATCACTAAAGCCACCTGTACTACCTGTACGGTTGTATATTTGATGGATGAGTGGCCAACTCAGTGTGAATTCCCCTCAAGATTACACACCGCCGCATTAGGTAAGAAATAGTATAAAACATCCAGACAACCAAAACAGAGTAAATGCAGTCTTATTAGATGCATGGATGCGTGAATGTAATCATCGCCCCGGGGATGCTCATCCGTGCGGACAGTGGGCCGTCACCCATGAGTCATCGAACCTGAGAAATATCATCCAGTCGGAATCATCGAACCTGGGAAATATCATCCAGTCGGAACAATACGTGCCATGTATGCATGATTAGCCAAGTCATTATTAGTCCATTTACAACCAGCCAATTTAGATAAGCTCAAAGGTCACTACGGGGAGCACATGGCCCAGCGTAGGCCGACAGCTCGGGCATAGTGTCCCATTCCCACCATCCTCGGCTCATGAGACTACCATCTTAGGATGTTTAATGGAAACTCGTCGACTAGTGGCCAATCATATTACAGTATATGGGGCTTAGCATCGCATGGTTGCACAGTATAAAACATCAAACCTATATAAGAAAAATATCAAATAAAACCACGTAGGGCGAATATTAAAGTATGCCACATAGGGCGAATATCAAAACCATACGATGAAAACCATCCTTAAAAACCATTGAGTACAACAACCCTAGATGGTAGGCCCACATCAATGATCCATCTAGACCACCACTCAATAACCACCAAGTCGAAGGTCCATTACGATCACAACTAGTCAAGTTGCATCCCAAGTATGGGTGTACATTCATATGTGGGAATTCCCCACTAATATACCAGTTTAAAGTCTATAAGTAATACACAGATAATCCACAAGCATGAACAAATATACAGGATGAACATTAAGCAGGCAATACAACAATTCAATTTCCACCAGCTAACACATGTGGTTATAAGAGAGAGATATCAATTATAAATTTAAATAAAAACTATAACTTAAGCTAACGAGAAGATGGAAAGCTCAAGGGGAAGAATCATCACCTCACAAATCGAATCGCCAATGCCAACTAGTGTTGCTAAGAAGCGCGTGCACCCTTAGAATTGAACCTACCATGAATTGTGAAGTTGTACATGAGATCAATGTTCTACAAGGTGTCCATGGTCTAGATTAATATAACATAGGGCTTGGATTACTTAGGTTTTTGGGTTCCACCCTAGGGTCTAGTTTTAGGGGTTGTATTATGACGTATGTGTGGTTTAAACGCAATGTAATAATATGGTTAATCAAAATTTGACGTTAATGATATGGTTAATATTTGCTCCCCTGGTATCACTAAGTATTACAATGGGAACAAAATAGGGTAATATAGGGTAATCTATTATTAAAGATAATCTTCTCGGGTGATGGATACCATGTTAATATCGTTAGTGTTAGTTCAATAATTATAAAGTATTTATTAACATGAGTGTTATAATTATCATTAGCTAATGTAGCAATAGTGATCGTTGTAATGATACCATTTAGTAAAATCCACTATCCATGATAAATGTTTGAGAATGCTTAATAAAGTACTACCACTTACTACTTGTAAATCTGCTTATACTGGCTAGTTTTAGTATAACAATCTACTAATGTCCAATCATATATAGTATATTAACAATCCTAATAACATTGGAAATGGTAACATTGTTAATGGAATCATTAGAAAATAATTGTTAATATTAGGGTTATAATTAATATTAACTAACATGACACTAGTAAATATTTTAGTGAAAATGATTAGTATGTTCTAACATTAATAACAATATTTTAAGAACTACAAGATATTAGTGAAAATTTTCACATGTGTTAACTAATGTTTGTATGGGTAACTTACTAATTGTTAATCATACCTATCTTTAATACTCCTGAAAATGACAATAATAACAGGAATGATTATTTTAATCAGAACAGAAAATGTGGGCTCACCTTGTCGACTCAGTTCGAGTCGAGTTGACTCGGCTCAATACAACTAGCAACGCCTCTTCTTCTCTCTTTCTTTTTCCCCTTTTCTCCATCCTTTCTCCTTCATCCTTCTGCGGGAAGTCCAGCAAGGGACGCCCGACTCATCCTGAGTTGGGATAGACTTGACAGCGAGTCGAGTTGACTCGAAGGATGAAACCGCCCGACTTTCTTCCCTCTTTTCCTTCTCTCTTTTATTTCATTCTCCCTTTCTCTTCTCCCTGCTGGACAACACCTAGGCCTGCACTCAACTGAGTCTGGACCCGGACCAAACTCATGCCGGACAGCAGCCCGACTCGGTTCAGTTTGAGCAGTTACCGCATAGTGCAGCCACACCACCGGCATTCTCTCTTTTCTTTCTTTCTTCCTTCATCAGATTTGTCCAATAAGTCTGCTGGACCAGACAATGTCTGGACTCAACCAGACTGCACCCAACTCGGTCCAGATTCATCGGCCGTCAGGCCCAACTCGGTGCAGCAGCACGGTCACACCTCCCCTCTCTATGCTCTCTCGTCACTGCTTCTTTCTCTCTTCTCTATTCTCCTTCTGTTTTCAATCTCTCTTTCTCTTTTCTCCCTGATCCTCTCTTCCTCTACTTCTTGCTGAAACGCCCAGCAATGGACGTTCGGTTTAGGCTTGGCTGCGCAGCGGATTGGGTTGTCGTGGTGTGGTGCAGCAACCGCACCATTCCATCTTCTTCTTTCTCCTTTCTTTCATTTTCTTGCTTTTCCTCCTTTTCCCTTCCAGTTGAGAACGTCCAGCAATGGACGCTTAGGCCTACCTCCAACTCGGTCGAGCTGAGTCTCGCTGGTGCAGCAAAACGGCAAGGGAGAAGACGCTGCCATCAATGGCGTCCTCACCAACACCACACCTCTTTCAAATCCGACTCGAGCAGACCTTCCGCGAGGTCCCTAGAGAGCTTGCTGTTGAGTTTCATCAAAGTTTTTGGGGAGGTTGGTTCGGTGGGTTCGAGCAATGAAGCAAACGGATGATTTCTCTCTCTCTCCTTCTCTTATGAATAGAAAACCTAGCTAAGGACGGTCCAGATCGCTCCGGTTTGAACGACGGAGATGCAAGAAAAGGAGGCATACACGGATCGCTGAGCTGGCGTGGGAAGACAGTTTCCATTTTCGAAAACTGTGTGTTTGTAGGTCTGTTTGCGGCAAGTGTTGTGCGCACATGGGTGCCTTTCAACGTATGATACGAGATGGGTTTTGGTGGGACCCAAGCCCTGGATAAGATGGACGGTCTGGATCAGCGAAAGGATTGCTGATGGTGGGCCACAGATTAAAATCACGGACGGCGTCCGTTTGCTGGCCGAGAACGAGAAATGAGGGAGGGGTCTTTCCTCTTCGGGTAGGCTCGGTCAAATGTGGTTTGACCGAGCAGGCAGTTCCGGTGCACATCAAGTGTACCACGCCCTGGTGTACGCGCATGCAGGAGTGGGGCTCGCAGTGATGCCCTGATGAAATCTACTCCATCCATTATGTTGGTAAGGGTTCCTTATGACCCTAGATTAAGGATCAACTAGATCTAAGGCCTAGGTGGGGCCCACCACTCGTTCTAGGTCATATTAGTGGGTTTCTGTTGATCTAAGGGCCGGATAATTTCGAATCAGGACAACAACGGTTAAAAATGGTCCTAAAGACCACTCAGTTGGGAATTAGTGGTTGAATTTGGGGATTAGATGCCCTGATGCGTGTTTAGAGTAATTAGTCAAGTAATTTAATTAATCTAAAACATGTACTTAAAAAAAAACTAATTAAATATTTTAATTACTCTAAGACATGTATTTAAGCCATCCTGTTAGGTATTCTAATCACTTCTAAGGCATTGGTTTAAGTTGACTTATAAAGTATTCTAACCCATTCTAAGACCTTTCTTAAGTAGACAAATCCAGTATTCTACTACTCCCAAAACATTTATTTAGCTAATCAAGTTATCCAATTCAATTCTAAGACATTGGTTTAAGAGAGCTAACCAGGTGGTCTAATCACTTGTAAGGTATGTATCCCAGCAAGCTACCGAATGATTAGCCATTCAAGGTTCATCGTTCGTAACTATAATAAGAAAACTATCCTTAGTCCACTAATGGGTTGGAATCCTAAAAGTAAGTATCTCTAGGGGTACGATGATCCATCTTAAAAATCAATCGGATAGATGGCTTGTTATACAACTACCTATTGTACAAGATGGTTTAGATGAATATTTCGAGAATTACTGGGTGGTTCGATTCGTCTATCGAGGTGATCGAAGTCCTAGCAATGGGTTGCGTTAATGGCATGATGGTTCATTTTTGAAGATTAACGATTGGATGGCTTGGTACATAGGTGCGGACTGTTTTTCAACGGTCAAATTTAAACTAGGATAAACATAAGTGTTTACTTAGGCCTGACTTGTATTTATGCTAAGTTTGATTATACGGTAACACCCGAGTACTGGGAAGTACGGGGTGTTACACTTTCGTGTATTTCGCGGTCCAATCACTTCACTTCACCCCCATTTCCATGCATATCATGGTCATTCCTGCATATTTCGTGTTGATTCACGGTCATTTCGACGCATTTCGCGGTCCCGCGTCTTCACTTCACGGTCACTTCCATGCATTTCGCGGTCCAATCGCTTCACTTCACCCCCATTTTCATGCATATCATGGTCATTCCCGCATATTCTGTGTTGATTTACGGTCATATCGATGCATTTCGCGGTCCCGCGTCTTCACTTCACGGTCACTTCCGTGCATTTTCCGGTCCAATTGCTTCACTTCACCCCCATTTCCATGCATATCACGATCATTCCCGCATATTCCGTGTTGATTCATGGTCATTTTGACGCATTTCGTGGTCCCGCGTCTTCACTTCACGGTCACTTCCGTGCATTTCGCGGTCCAATCGCTTCACTTCACCCCCATTTTCATGGATATCACGGTCATTCCAGCATATTCTGTGTTTATTCATGGTCATTTCGACGCATTTCACGGTCCTGCTCTTCACTTCACGGTCACTTCCGTGTATTTCGCGGTCCAATCGCTTCACTTCACCCCATTTCCATGTATATCACGGTCATTCCCGCATATTTCATGTTGATTCACGGTCATTTCGACGCATTTCATGGTCCCGCGTCTTCACTTCACGGTCACTTCCATGTATTTCGCGATCCAATCGCTTCACTTCACCCCCATTTCCATGCATATCACGGTCATTCCCGCATATTCCGTGTTGATCACGGTCATTTCGACGCATTTCACGGTCCCGCGTCTTTACATCACGGTCACTTCCACGCATTTTGCGGTCCAATCGCTTCACTTCACCCCCATTTCCATGCATATCACGGTCATTCCCGCATATTCCGTGTTGATTCACGGTCATTTCGACACATTTCACGGTTATGGCCCTTCACTTCACGGTCATGTTCACGCATTTCGCGGTCCAATCGCTTCACTTCACTGTCATTTCCATGCATATCATGGTCATTCCCGCCTATTCAGTGTTGATTCACGGTCATTTCAACGCATTTCACGGTCATGCCCCTTAACTTCACGGTCGTTTCCATAAACCTATACTTACCTAAACCTATTCTCAAATCCCAAAATTTATAACTTAAACGTAAACCTTAACATAAACCTATAACCTATAACCTAAACCCGAACATAAACTCGAACATAAATCCGAACCCGAACCCGAATTCCTAAACCGAAACCTAACCTATACTTATAACCTAAACCTATTCTTAAATCCCAAAACCTAGAACTACAACCTAAACCTTAACCTAAACCGATAACCTATAACCTAAATATATAACCTAAACATAGAACCTAAACTCAATTCCCTAACCTTAACCGAACCTAACCCATAACCTATAACCTAAACATATAACCTAAACTCAATTCCATAAACCTTAACCTCCAACCTAACCTAAACCTATACTTATAACCTAAACCTATTCTCAAATCTAAAACTATAACTTAAACCTAAACCTAAACGTATAACATTAACCTAAACCTTAACCTAAACTTATAACCTTAACCTAAACCTATTCTCAAATCCCAAAACCTAAACCTTTAACCTATAACCTAAACCTAAACCTTTAACCTATAACCTAAGGGCGTGTTTGGACGGGCCCATCCCATGGGATTAGATTGTATTAGGGTGGATGACAAGTAATGATGGATGTGTCAGTGGATGGTTGGCAATCCCATGGGATTGCTATATCCAGGGAATTCACCACTGAGTATGTTTGGCTTGCCTGGCCAATCCCGGGATTACGTCAGCCAATCCCGGGATTGCTCTCCGTCTAACCAAACATGTCCCAAGCAAAATAGATGGGATTAAGGGCGTGTTTGGATGGACCCATGCCATGGGATTGGATTGTAGTAGGGTGGATGGCAAGTAATGATGGCTATGTCAGTGGATTGCTGGCAATCCCATGAGACTGCTATATCCAGGGAATTCACCACCGAGTATGTTTGGCTCGCCTGGCCAATCCTGGGATTACATCAGCCAATCCCGGGATTGCTTCGTCTAACCAAACATGTCCCAAGCAAAATAGATGGGATTAAGAGGGATTGGGTGGATTTCAAGGTAATGATGGTGATGTCAGTGGATTGCTGGCAATCCCATGGGATTGCTATATCCAATTTCTGCCTGTTTGGCACACCCGGCCAAATCCCGGGATTGCTCCTTCCAATCCATCCTAATACAACCTAATCCCATCCACCCTGCCCGGCCAAACAGGCCCTAAGAGGGTTTGGGTGGATTTCAAGGTATGATGGTGATGTCAGTGGATTGCTGGCAATCCCATGGGATTGCTATATCCAACTTCTACCTGTTTGGCACGCCCGGCCAAATCCCAGGATTGCTCCTTCCAATCCATCCTAATACAACCTAACCCATCCACCCTGCTCGGCCAAACAGGCCCTAAACGTATAACCTATAACCTAAACCCAAAAATACCCTGTAACCTATAACCTAAACCTAAACCTTAACTTATTCTCAATTCCCTAAATCTATAACCTATAATCTAAACCTAAACCTTAGCCTAAACCTAAACCTAAACCTTAACCTAGAAACCTATAACCTATAATAAAACCTATTCTTAAATCCCTAAACCTATAACCTAAACTTAAACCTATAACCTATAACCTAAACCCAAACCATACCTATAACCTTAACCTAAATCTATAACCTAACCTAAACCTAAACCTATAACCTAAACCTAAACCTATAACCTAAATCCACTTACACCACCATCATTACCTTAAAATCCATCCCATCCCTCCTAATCCCATGAGATTCGCCCGGCCAAACAAGCCCTTAAATCCCATCCAATCCACCCTAATCCCTTCAAAAATACCTAAGACGTGTTTGGTTCGGGGGATTGAAAGGGATTGGAAGGTTTAATCCCCGGATTGGCCGGGCGTGCCAAACAGACCCGATATAGCAATCCCGGGGTATAGCAATCCCATAGATCTTGCACCAATCCAATGACGCAGCTATTATTACCTTGAAATCCATGCAATCCACTCTAATATAGTCCAATCCCATCCAATCTGCCCGGCCAATAGGCCCATAGGGTACATCAGGAACTAATTTTAGTTTAGAAGATATTCTTGTCAAATGAATAAGAAAGAAATGAAAAAAAAGGAAAAAAAAAAATTATATGCTTATATATAAATATTTATATAAATATATGTTAGAGAAAATTATAGGTGGAATAAAGTTCTCCATGTAAAATAAATAAATAAATAAATAAAAATTGCACTACGGTCAATGGCTACGGTTATAATCCGTAGCTATAGGGCCCCCTCAGCTGGGCGTGGCCCCGCCGGACGCTCCAGCAAGTGGCGCGGGTACCACTAGTTCGGCATGCCCACCCCGGTTTAGACCTTTTTGACTACGGACTGGGTATCTATGGCTACGGTTATAATCCGTAGCGATAGGTCTGATCGTAGCAAATGACTTTCAGCAAAAAATTTTTTTTTCGAATCTTTGTTTTTTTTTTTTTTTTGGGTCCCATCAGGTCTATGTTATATCCAAACCGTCCATTTATTTGGCGAGCTCATATTAAAGCTTGAGATGGAAAATAAGATAGATCTAACTATCAAATGGACCACACTTTAAAAGGCAGTGGGGAATTGAACGTCTGCTACTCTTTGTGGTGTGGTCCAGTTGATCTTTGGATATGATTTTTTATTTGGATAATGCTCCGAAATGATCTCGAAATATGGATGAACGTTTTGGATATAATAAATACATAACTGTGGGGTCCACGTAAGGTTGATCTATTTTGAACTGTTCGTACAACTCGGAGTTCGAGGAGCGTTAGCGCTCGCCTTCGAGCACCTGCCGATCCGCTTGAAGGTAAAAGCGAGGGGCATTTTCGACCTTTGGCAAGTCGTCCGTATAGCTGGGGCGTATTCTCGCAAGGGAAAATGAGGTGGGCTTGGTCTCGTAAATAGGCCATAAATGGGTCGTACAGTCGCAAATTTCTCGAAAAGGTATTATGCACTCGAGCTGATGGGACGTCCATGAGGTCGAGCTTGTGGGCACCACCGTGATGCATTTTGAACATCTACCCCATCAGTCAGATGCACTATTCCATCGTGGGCCTAGATCTCAAAAATCAAGTCAATCCATGACTTGTGTGGGCCACACCACATATAGAAGGTTGAGAGGGGTCGTACACCATTAAAACATTCATAATCATTTTTTGGGCCACCGAGATGTGATTTGCAAATCCAGCCCATCCATTAAGTGTGTCCCACTTGGATGAGGGTTCAGACCAAGTTTCAGCAGCATTCAAAACTCAGGTGGGCCCCACCAAGTGATTTTATATGTTTTGGCATGTCTTCACATGCTTTTAGATGGTATGGCCCACCTGAGTTCCGTATACGACTGATTTTTGGGATATCGCATAATTTAAAGGGGGCCCATCAAATGCACGGTGTTGATGGTCAACATGCATCACGGTGGGGCCCACACAGCTCGACCTCACGGGAGCTTATTGTGAGGTCGAGCGCATAGTACTTTTTCCATATATATATATATAGGGAAATGGTACATACGGTCGAGCGTATACAAGGCTATTGTGAGGTCGAGTCGTGTCTCGTCATCAGCAGTCGGATAACATATTTAAAAATATACGGTCTAAATGCCCGTGGTGTAATCAAGTTGCTAAACCGGGAAAACCGGCTATAACCAATTAAAAAGAGTCGTGTATGACTCTATCATCCTCTTTACCTTTGCGCATCCAAGTTTCTGGACTATGAGCCCAAGAACGAAGCGGATCTAAAGCTCAACAATAGAAAGCAATGGGAATTGACTGCCCAACATTAAAACCTTCTTAGTGGCATAGAAGTTTTGGATCAAGATTATATTTATTTTCTCCATTCATCTAGGTTTGTGTGACCTCATGAATAGGTTGGATTGTGAATAAAAATCATGGTGTGCCTTGGGAAGGTTTCAGCGGGGCATGTCATTGTCCCCACTACTCTACATGTTGTGGTCCACTTAAGTTTTGGATCTGTCCAATTTTTAGACTCATGCTGGAAAATAATCTTGCCGAAAATGGATGGACGGTTGTATATAGTACAATTGTGGATTAACAGAACTTGGTAACAAAACACAGTACTGACATCGGTGAAGTGTCTCTCACACAGTGCAATCGGCTTCCTAGAAGAAGCTACAGAAATTACGGGATGTATAATTTTTTATTATATTTTCTTGAAGTTTTATGTGTGAGATCTAATCTAACCATTATATGCATAATCCCATGTTAGGCCCTTTTCCAAATGATCAGGATGTGTTTTGATTCAAATGGGTCACACAAACAGAAAAATGTTGGCATAAACATCCACGCTTGATTTTTACAGGCCCACCATAATAATTATATGAAATTTACTCCAACCATTAGATTCCACATAAATCTTATGCCTGGTTCCAAAACTCATGTCCATCTATGATTCAGGTGGGCTGCAGGCATAGAAACAGTTTAGAGGGTAAGCATGGTCATATACACTTTCCAACCGTGTAGTCCATCTGAATCACAGATGAAGTTGATTTTTAGGCGAGAGGCTTAAGTTGAGGTGATTCACCTGATAGTTGGGGTGGATTTTACATAAATAATATGTGGGTCCCACTTGAAGAACTCTAGTGAGGTTGTCGTTTGCACATGTACTGTAAACTCCTGTAGACTTTCGATGTCCAGTCTTCCTCTTGGCATATGTTACACTGATTTACATTTATCCAGACCAACAAATTGGGGTGTCATTTTTAATTTATCATATACAAAAATAAGACTGACCTAGCATTCTTAGTTGTCTAATTAATGGAAATCAAATTGACCGCATGATAGAATAAGTGAGGATTGAACCTCCACTGCTCAACATTTCACAGGGCTACAGAAGCTTTGGATGAGGTTGATATTTTGCATTTTCAGTTCATCCCATTAGGAATGAACTTATAATGGTATGGATGGCATATAAGCATGATGGTGGACACTAGAATAGTTTCAACGGCAAGCATTCCCTACCTACTTTTTCTTGTCACACATCCCACTTAAGTTTTAGATCTGATTATATTGGGCCCATGGCTTAACATGACCTAACAAAAAGGTTGGACAGAGTGGATTTCTCACAAATATCAAGGTGGACCCACTTAACTTGCTACAGTTAGAAATTCATCCGCAGACAATAGGACGACAAGATGTGGGCATAAAAAACGAATTGCCTAATGTAGTTAGGTGTGCCTCACTATGATAAGTGTTATATCCACATGGTACATTCATTTTGCGAGATCATTTAGGGCATAAGCCCAATAATGAGGGGAATACAAGGCTCAAGCGAACCAAAACATAGAAAGCAGGGGATTGAATGCTTAATAGAGGACTTATTGGGAGCCATAGAAGTTTTGGATCAAGTTCATATTTGTTTTGTCCCTTCATCTAAGTCTTTGTGACCTTAGGAACAAGTTAGATGGCAAATAAACATTATTCGCTGGTCTCTTTGAATATTTCAAGGTTGGCATCATTGTCCCTACCCTTTCTTTGGTGTTGGTTCACTTAGATTTCGATCTGCCTCAATTTTTTCACTATGCACTAAAATGATCTTCTGAAATGGATGAATGGTATGAATATAACACACGCATCATAACGGGTCCACAAAACTTTATAACATCCCAGCACCGCATACCACGCAATCCACAGGAGTCATAGGGGACCCTAATACGTTTACCGGATTGCACCTGTTACCTTACCCATGGGGCTCACCTTGATTATATGGTATATCCACACTGTCCATCTTCTTTTTTTTTTTTTTTTTTTTTTTTTTTCAGCCTATTTTAGAATGTTGTACCAAAATTTAAATAGATCCAAATGTCAGGTAGAATAGGACACAGGAAATGTAGTGATTGAACACCCACCATTAAAATCTTACCAAGACCCACCGAAAGAAAATCCATAAAGTTTATTTACCATCCACCTATTGATAAGGTCAACCAGACCTGGATGAAGGGAAATAAAATATCAGATTGATCCCAAACTTTCGTGGCCTAAAAAATTTTTAATGGTCATTCGCCACCTTTTCTTGTGGTGTGGCACATAAGAGATTAAATGTGCTTAAGTTTTAGTATCACTTTCTAAAGTGAGTTGAAAAAAGGGATGATCCGCATAGATATATAAAAAATTCATCAGAATGAGCCCCCACATGATACGGTAACACCTGTTAGGAGTAGGGTACTTAATTAACAAATTTCAATTGCTTATAGCCGGTTTCCCTGGTTTTCCGCTTCCCGCCAATGTTACCACACAAATATCTTCCCCGTATATTTTCAAATATATTATCCAACGGTTGAGGAGGAGACACGACTCGACCTCACAATAGCCTTGCATACGCCCGACCGTATAGTACCATCTCCTTATATATATATATATATATATATATATATTAATATATATATATAATATATATATATATGTTTCTATCATGGTAAGCACCGCATAACCAGTGATATGATCATCCGTCGCTAGCTAGGTGCGCTGCGTACATCCAGCTAAGCTAACTAGTGTCAAAGCTCCGTAGCCGAATGACGTATGTGTTATATCCACGCTTTCCATCCATTTTTACAGCTTAATTTTGGGCATTAAGCCAAAAATAGCGAATTCAAATCCCAAGTGGTCCACACCAAAAGAAAAATAATGTTACTTGAACGCCTATCATTAAACACTCTTTAGGACTCCTGTATTAATGTTTATTTGTCATCCAACCGGTTGATAAGGTCACACTCAGGGAAAATATAAATATCAGCTTGATCGATACCTTTGTAGCCTTAAAATGTTTTCAACTGTAACTGTTTAACCCCCACTGTTTCCTATATATAGTGTGGTCCACCTTAAATTTGGATTTAGCTCATTTTGTGGCTTATGCCCTATAATGAGCTGGCAAAATATATGAACAGCTAGGATAAAATACATATATCATGGTGAGGCCCACAGAGCTTTCACACCAGCTAGTTGGCTGGTGCTGGGTCACTAGCCAATTTGCGTCCAGCTAGGTCTTGGTGAATCCGCTCTGCATGGTGTCCTATACATTACGTGGGTTCTACCGTAATGTGTGCTATATCCACACCGTCTAGCCGTTTTGAGAGATCATTTTAGGAACTGAACCGAAAAAATGAGGCAGATGCGAAGCCTTAGTAGTCCACACCACATAAAGTAGTGAGGAAAATAACACACTGTTAAAAACTTCTTGTATTTTCCCTTCATCCAATTCCGTCTCACCCAATAAATATGTTGAGTGGCAAATAAACATTGTTCCCACTATTTTCTAATTGTGCTCCAATTTAGCATGGATCTACCTCCTATTTAGGCGTAGACGTAAAATGGGAACGGATTGGCTACTCCCCCTGACACCAACCCTGGGGCTAGTGGTCGATGCTCTGTGGGCCCTACCATGATGTATTTGTTTCATCCATTTCGTTCATCCTTTTTAAAGATCATTTTAGGGCTTGATTCCAAAAATGAGAGGTATATAAAACTCAGGTGGACCACACCACATGAAAACAATAGTGATTGGATATCCACCATTAAAATCCTCCTAAGGCCCACTGTAATGTTTATTTGAAATCCAATCTATTGATTAGGTCATACAGGCTCAGATGAAGGGAAAAAACAAAAATCAGCTTGATCCAAAACTTTTATGCCCCCCAAAATGTTTTTAATGGTCGACGCTCATTCAACACTGTTTCTTGTAATGTGGTCCAATTGAGATTGGGATATATCTCATTTTTCGTCTGATAACGTAAAATGAACTTTAAAAATCGATGGACGGCATGGATGAAACACATACATCATGGTAGGCCCCACAGAGCACCGACCACCAGCCATTAGCTGGTGTCAAGGGGAGTAGCCAATCCGTTTCCACGTAAAATGATCCTGCAAAATGGATGGACGGTGTGGATATAATACAAATATAATGGTAGAGCCCACATAAATTTGCCACGTCAACACACTACCGAGGTCGGTGCTGTGTGGCAGTCCACCAAGGAAGCAGATTGCGTAGTGAGTAACCGACGCGGATTGCGTCCTACTCCCGCTCGGACGGTAATCTGTCCGGGCAGGGATCTATGGGCCCCACCGTGATCTAAGTATTTTATCCACGCCATTAAATTATTTTTTCAGATAATTTTAATGTGTGGACCAAAAAATGAGGCAGGTCCAAGGCTCAAGTGGACCACAAAGTGGGGATTGAACTTCCACCATTAAAAACTTCTTGGGAGCCGGAGAAGTTTTGGATGAAGCCGATATTTGTGTTTTCACTTCATCCACGTTTACATGACATTATGAATAGGTTGTATGGTAAAAAAACATCACGTTGGCCCTTAGAAAGGTTTCAATGGTGGGTGTCATTATCACTGTAGGTTCTTTTGGTGTGGTCCACTTAAGCCTTTGACCTGCCTCATTTTTTTGGTTCATATAAAAAAATTGTCTGACAAAAACGTTTAACGGCGTGGATAAAACACTTAGATCATGGTGGGGCCCACATATCCCTGCCCAGACGGATTACCGTTTGGGCGGGGGTAGGACGCAATCCGCGTCCGTAACTCAGTACACTTAGGGCCCGTTTGGACGAGGGGATTGAAAGGGAGTAGGTCGTAATGGGGTGAGTTGCACAAAAACTGATACTCTTAAATGCAAGTCAGTGGATTGTCTCCCATCCCACTGTATTGAATGATCCATCATCCAATGGATGGGCATGTTTGGATGGCCGAGCGTATCCAGTGCCCATTTACCTTGTTCTCTTGCAGTCGAAGCTCGATTGCACAATGCTTGAATTATGTAGGATTCCTCAGCTACTACAGCGAAATCCTCGGTGATATCTTCGCCGACTATCCATTCCAAGTGCAGAGTCCATTACCAGAGACATTGCTTGAAAATTCACCAACATCAGAGAATCCGCTGTCCACGATCTCCACCCGCCTTGAATGGTTGATCTTGGTTCTCCTTTGCAAGCTCGACGGAAAAGCCGAGCTCCACAAAGACATTTGATTGTCGTATCTCTTCCTTACAAACAATCCGATCGATGCCATGATCTTGCACCCACTATAAAGAACGGGCAGCGTTCGACTAAAAAACAGGGCCTACATAATGGCTTTTGCGCTGCGACATTGGTGGGGCCATGATCATCTACGGTTTGAGGAATCCACACCGTCCATTAGCTCTGTGATGAAATGTCAGCTGGAGAGGGACAGTTTTGGATTGCTTCTGACACGACCTACTTATTTTCCATTTTGCCGTCCATCCTACGTTTTGACGGTCGAAATTCGATACATGCTGCTTCTTGAAAAATTTTCACCTAGGTCGTGGTTAGTGGGCTTGTAGGACTCTGATGGACGGTCTAGATCGGACCTTTGAATGGAGGCAAATGTCCTTCAAAAAAGTTCTTACCGGCCGGTTGTCTCTTTAGATTACCTCCCGCCACCACTCCCTCCAAATCCCAGTAAATCCTTTGGACTGTCATCCGCCTTATCTCCTCACCTTGCTAAACACGTCATTGCCCGTACACCTTTAGATTAGTCGAGCGAATTCCGTATACTACAACCTACTCCCTTTTAATCCCCCGTTCAAACGGGCCCTTATAGTACTTAGTAAACTGTGTGAGGTCCACCATGATTTATTTATTTTATCTTCTCCGTCCATCCATTTTACTAAATAATTTTAGGTCTTGAGACCAAAAATTAGGCATATCCAATGTTCAAATGGACCACACCACAATAAACATTTGAATTAAACGTCCACTGTTGAAGATTTATTGGGGCCTACAGAAGTTTTAAATCAAGAATATATTTGTTTTTTCCGATCTTCCATTTCTTTATAATCTTATGAACAGGTTGGATGACAAATAAACATCACTGTGGTGCCTAGAAAGTTTTCAACGTGGGAAATCATTATCCCCACTGTTTTCAGTGGTATGATCCACTTGATCTTTGGATATCTTGAATTTTGGGTTCAACCCATTAAATTAGATGAAAAATTGGATGGACGGTGTAGATAGACCACATACATTCAATGTGTGCCCAACGGAGTTACTCAGCATTATAATAACATAACTCAGTACGCTGTCTTACTTCCTTCCCGCAATCCGCTTTCGATTCTGGTGATTCGACCTATCGTAGTGAGCAGATTAGGTGTTACGCGGTAACACATGAGTTGGTGTTACCCTTACTCAAAGGCCAACCTTGTCTATGTGTTGTATATCCACTCCGTTCATTCGTTTTTCCATCTCATTTTAGAACATAATCCCAAAAATAAAGAAGAACAATATTTCAGATGAACCACAGAACAGGAAAAAGTAGTTATTGAACACTCATCCAAAGGCACACTGTTAGTAGATTTGTAATGTTTATTTTCCATCCAACTCGATGACAAGGTTAAACGGAACTGGATGAAATGAAAACACATAGATAAGCTTTGATACCAAACTTCCGTGGCTTAAAAAAGCTTTTAATGGCCACCAAACAAATACACCACGTGGGTACACAACACATTAATCAAGGTGGGAGGCCTGAGTGTGTGGGGGTGTGTGTGCGTGTGTAAAAAATAATTAAATATATATATATATATATATATATTATATATATATATATAGATATATATATATATATATATATAGCGGATACACAATACATTAATCAGTGGGTATATATATAGCGGATATACAATACATTAATCAAGGCGGGTCCACACTGTAAGGTTAACACCCACTGATGTATTACCCGTTGACACCTAATCCACTCCCCATATCATACGGAAAACGGATTGGCTACTCCCCCTGGTGGCTAGTGGTCGGTACTCTGTGGGCCCCACTATGCAGTATGTCTTTAATCCATGCCGTTCATCCATTTTTAAAGATCATTTTAGGGTTTGATCTAAAAAATGAGAGGGATATAAATCCCAGGTGGACCACACCACAGGAAAACAATAATGATTGGATATCCACCATTAAAATCCTCCAAATGGCCACTGTACTGTTTATTTGACATCCAATCTGTTGATTAGGTCATACCGACCTAGATGAAGGGGAAAAACAAAGATCATCTTGATCCAAAACTTTTATTGTTTCCTGTTATGTTGTCCACTTGAGATTGGGATATACCTCATTTTTTGTTTCATTCCATAAAATGATTTTTAAAAATAGACGAACGGCAGGGATGAAACACATACACCATGGTGGGCTCACAGATCCGAGTAGCTAGCCAATCCGTTTCCATATCACACGGACACGTGTCCCATACACGCAGTAGGCTCAACATAACACTGTGAACGCCTTCTTGATCCAGTACACGCAAGATATCCTCACTTTCTCTGCTTTGTAACTTATCAGTTTTAATTTGATTTGGCTGGGGGTTTGACATAAAACAAAAAATGTATTTAGTTTGAGTCTTCGCTACCTGGAATGCAACTTCAAAATATATGATTGGCTGGAACCCTTGAAATCATATAGAGGATGAGAAATTATAAGATTTCTTCACCCGAATGACTCCTATGCTGGTATGCACCGCAAATTTTGACTAAAGGCCTCGAATACAGAAAATGAAGGGGTTAGGTATCATTTTCTATCATGCGATGCATCTGTTGGCGTGAGTTGTCAAATCAATCAATGAG